>KZ507872.1:31933-43985 GCA_002844005.1 Limosa lapponica baueri | reverse complement strand
TACTTATGAAATTTGATGTTCCAGACTTGAAAAATTAGAAGAAATTCTTTTTTTTTTTTAATTGCAAACATATGTAAAATGTCTGTGCAAGTGTGGCTAGAGAGGTGAAGGATGGAATTAAGTTTTAATCTTCTGTTTCAGTCAACACAGGTTAGAACATGCTTCTCTCCCCCCACCCCTCGACAGAATGTGTTTCTTGTTAAACCCCTGAAATAACTGGAAGAGTTGAGGCTGGTGAATTCTTTATGAATTCTGTAGTTAAGCTTCTGTAACCATAATGTATGATTTGTTGACAGAAACATGTTGCAAGAGCAAAAAGCATACCCTAGAGACTTCCGGAAGAAAAGCGATTCATTTTGCAAAGAATGATCTACAATTTCATAATTCTGCTAGGAAATTCACAAATACACAAGCTCATCTATGACTGCTTCTATTTGGGAGAGTTGGCAGTGAGAAGTTGGTTATACAAGTGTTTAATTCTGCAGTTTTCTATATAAAATGGCAATTCTTACTCCTGGCCATATTCTGCCCTCTCTGAACGTTTTTTAGGCATTCCTCCATCATTATTCAATGAAAGAACATTCTATCATGAAGAATGTTCTCTCAGCTGCTAAGATTTCCCACTTGTGCTGACATGTCTTACGTGAAAGTCGTTTAGCAGCTGAGTAATCAAGATGGACATTCAAGATGAAGAGAAGAAAAAGGGAAAGACCAATTAGAGATAAGAGAGGTGGTTTTAGTAAGTGCAGTACCTGGCAGGCCAGAGAACAGTGAGGCTACACAGAAATACACAGCATAAGGAAGGATGCACCACCACAAAGAAAGAGTTTTTGCACAAGGCTATTTTTTTGAACACACAAATGAAAAAGCCAGCCAGATCACAAAACCATCGGAGTCCTCAAGTTCTCCACACTTGTAGTACCTATTTCCTTTGGTAACCACTCAGTCCTGCTGCTTTGGCACACCTTATGGAGCATCAAACATACCTAATCCTGGCCGAGTAGGAATTGGCGAGCAGTCACAACAGACTTCTCCTTTGGTGAACCTTCACTGCTTAATCAAGTTCCATCTTCACAGGCGTAACAGTCGCTCTTCAATCCAAGCAACAAGCTAAAAGATTTTCCAAACACCTGTTCCACTATTACCACTTCTGATCTCTGATCCTTGTAATCAGGTACATAATCCTGGGCCTGTCAGGTATACGCACACTGCATTTGCCTGTTGGATATTTGACTCCTTGCAAAAGAGGATTCTTTTTTCCAAATCATTATACTACTATCGCCATTATCTGAACCAAGTACTCCTCCACTCACATGCTTTGCCAGATCAGATGATACTCGTTTAATTGAATTTCAAGTACACATAGCATTCCTTTAACAGCTCGACATGGATACCTTTCAGTACACGTGTGCATTTCTGCTCTGCACAACTTTGTCGGAAGTAGCCAGTGTGCTGGGCTGTGCAGTGAGGAAGATGTTCTGTGATGGTCCCTTGTAAGGACACTACCTTGATAATCCAACACAATAGAGAAAGCACACACAATTTCACAATTAATTCCTTAACGTAAAAACAGGGTTCTCTTACTGTGACAGCTTTATGTGAATTGCAGCTAGGAAACCCCTGCAATTTTCTAGCTGTAATATCCAGTAATATGCAGAAACAGCCAGACAGCCATTATTAATAGTTGGAGAATTACCTCCTAGGCCTCAGGCAAAGACAAGCAAACTAAGTCTTTGCCGATAGGGAAGCTCCAGAATTAGAAGAAACACAGGAAAAACAAGGTCTCAAAAAGATAGTAGAAAAGGGAGAATGGATTTACATTGGACTATCTCTAGGCTATAATGGTCCAATTGCCTCTAAAATCCAAGCAGCTATGGACTACTGCACAAGCACTTGATAAGAAAACATTAAAAAGCAAACCGTGTTCTGATGGATACCTGCTTCTCCCCGAAGGGCCTTCTCCACAGCAACCCCTCTCTCCTCGAGTTGCCTCTGCTTCTCTTCCACTTGTTCAAGCTGCCGCTGGATGATCTGTTCAGATAAGAATGGAGCAGAACCTCACCAACAGCAATTCTCCTGTTCTGTCTGCAGCACTCGTCCAGCATTAAGTGACTTCAGTCAAATTGGCCTTTTCAAAAGCAAGTACTTGTATTCAACAATACACTGCTTCAAAAGCTGGCGTCATAGTCCCTCCAGTGACAACATCTTCCCCACCCCATTGTGTGCTATCTCTTGATTTTGCAAACACCTCGATACTCCCTTATTTGCTGCAACTCCAATCACCTTCCTAAAGGTGACGTGAAAGGTGATGCTATTCATAGAATCATAGAATGGTTAGAGTTGGAAGGGACCTTAAAGATCATCGAGTTCCAACCCCCCTGCCATGGGCAGGGACACCTCCCACCAGACCAGGTTGCTCAAAGCCCCATCCAGCCTGGCCTTAAGCACCTCCAGGGATGGGGCATCCACAGCTTCTCTGGGCAACCTGTTCCAGTGCCTCACCACCCTCACAGGAAAGAATTTCTTCCTAATATCTAATCTAAATCTCCCCTCTTTCAATTTAAAACCGTTACCCCTTGTCCTGTCACTGCACTTCCTGACAAAGAGTCCCTCGCCAGCTCTCCTGTAGGCTCCCTTCAGATATTGGTAGGCTGCTACAAGGTCTCCCCGGAGCCTTCTCTTCTCCAGGCTGAACAACCCCAGCTCTCTCAGCCTGTCTTCACAGGAGAGGTGCTCTAGCCCTCTGACCATCTATTCAGTCAGCTAAGCCCCTGTCTCAAGTTTTAAACAAAACCCATCACCCATAGATGATGTCAGCAGTTTTCCAACAGATCCTCTGGTAATTAAAAGTTAATTTGTTAACACTTCACCCAGCAGCATAATCTAGCAAAGCAACGATAGGCACAGCTTCATCAGGTATTATCTGACTATCACTGTTCCATTCAGTGCATGATGCTTCACTCATCTCCAGCTAGAAAGGTGTTATGGTCATTCTTTTTCTCTGTGAAACTATCATTATAGGTTTCACCCATTCTTCCCATGCCTGTGACATGATAGCAAATTCGAAAGAGGGAGTAGGAGCAGGAACAATCATGTAGAAATAGAGGAAAGTTCTGTCTCTTGATCCTCTTCTGACACCCTCAGGAGAATGTCGGGATCATGGTGCTTTCAACTGTCTGCCATGACAAGAAGATCGTGAGACACTACCTGAGCTCTGTGTAACCTCTTTAGCTCTTCTTGCTTGGCTTGTCTACGGGCAGCTTTCTGCACTCGCCGGGTCAGCTTGGCGTTCAATTCCTCTTCTGTGTAGGCTCTCTGAAGGAAGGAAAAACAGGAGCAGTTTTTATTTGCATGCTCAGAGGCATGGTGGGAAGGACGACCATTTTCTTTTCCAAAATCTCAGAGAAGGGAGGTGTTCTGTCTTTGCCATGGCTGTGTCAAAAGTCAAGCTTCTGTAGGCAAAGGTGTTCACAGTGCAGTGAGCAACAATTTACGAGTCAAATCAGGAGTGAAGAAGCATATAAGCCAACTGCAAAGCTGTGATTCTTTATAATGTCCCACCCTGCCTTCCACTGCTATATGAAACCTCTCCCCAAAGACCATATCAATTTTTATTCTATTTCTCAATAGATTTAGACAAATGGATTTAGTTAAATCCATGAGTACCGTGTAGAGGGGTCACCTTGACTTAATTTTAAAAGAGGGCAAAGGCACATCTACATGAACAGTTACAGCAGTATAAGCTAAGAAATTATTATAGACTAGTGTAATTGTATTGGTACTCCCCTCTCCCTGTTTTATTCTACAGCATGAACATCCGTAACTGCGAGTTATACTGGTATAACTGGTAATAACTACCTGTGTAAGTTTGTGCAACTTTCTATGAATCAAAGTGGCAGAAAGACATTTAAAAGCAAAAGTACATTCTGGTTTGAGATGGGAAATCCCATCTCAAGAGCAACCCCACAGAACTGGCTGGTGTAAAACAGAGCAAACAATCTCTAAACTAAAACTAGACTATTACAACACCAGAAGCCATCCAAAAGGAGAAAGATTATGTTTATAGAAACAGCAAGGTATTTCCTCCTCTTCTTTTCTCTCAGTGAAACTAGTTTGAGAATAAGTTAGTCTTTTTAACATTACTGAAATGGGGTTTAGTATCTTATCAACCAACTAACTAGTTGGTTGTGTTGTAGTTTAGGAGGGCTTCCTCTAAGACATTTCAGAGTGCCACAGAAACTTCACAACTGCATTAAGCAAACCACAGTGAAGAAAAGAACTCTCTTCCCACATACGTGTATGTAGGCTTTAAGGGACAGCTGTAAACAGATGTCTTCTGCTTCTGCAAAGAGATCTTCTCCATGGACAGTCAACTTAAAGAACAAAATGTTAAGACAGACCACCCTGAAATTTGCTTTATCTAGTTATCATACTGCCACATCGGTCAGTCTACCTCTGGTTTATCGTTCTCGGTGAATAGAGTTTGAGGCAGGATCACAGCTCTATTAAAAATCCCTCAGACAGGTGGTTAGCCAGCACCACCGTTGAAGCTCCAAGAAGTGAACACTTTACTCTTTCTTTCTTTAAGCCACAAAATCCACAAGTATAGCCGAATCAGAGGGTAAAGTGATAGAGGGTGTGACTTTCCTGTCCCATGTAAAACTCTTGTGACTGTGAAGACAGGCCAATAAGAATTTCAGAAAGCAGCAGTGTTCCTGAAATAGAAATATAACTTCTGTCTCGATTTTAGCTTGATACAGAGGTCCACTATGATTTCAGTGAAACCTTGAAAGATGCTGATTCAGGTTGACGATTCACTTGAACTCGTATTGTAAGTATTAAGAAAAGAATACGCATACGTATTTAATTTACTTGGAAACCAATTTGTTCTGAAGCTCAAAGATCATCCCCATCACTCTGTACAGTGGTGCACTGTTGTGCACTGCTAATTGCATGCATTCTAACCAGACAAGACAATTCAGAGCTTAATGCATTTTTGGTAGTCGACCTCAACAGAGGATTTGCTGCCGACGTCTGCTAACATCTCACGCATGCACGGTCAATGGTCGTGATGTTAGTGCACATGTGATGGGTAGCTACGGATTCAATGGGTTAATATAGGGACATGCAATGCAACAATGGCCAACTAGTGGGAATGGAGACACTACCTTTGACGAATATGATCTCTTGAATGCCAAGGCGTGTGGTACATAAATCGACTTTAAAGGGGGTATGGTAAAGGAAAAAAAAAATAAAAAAAATAAAAAAAAAACATACAAAATGAAGCAAAATCAGTTCAACATTGAAAACAGATGCACAGTAATAAAACAAAGCTGTTTTTAAATGAAACATAAAATTGTGCAAATGCTGAACGTGACCCAGACTGATGAAGCACAATGGAACTTCTGTCCTCAAAATCAAGTTTCTAGCACTCTCCGGAAGGCAATTAGCTTTGGCAGCCTCTTTGAAGATACAGTCAACTTGGAAATAACTTTTTCTAGAGGAATTATTTGGCCTTTATCTACCTATGGCTTTAATGTCCACTGACCAAGCACGTGTACATACAAACACAAAATATTGGCTTAGGATTTCAAATAATAGCTTATGCTGGGGCATGTTTGGTTTGAACCGGCTCACCCAACTATATCTTACTCTGTCACAAAACCCTCCATTTACAATCTGATCTACAACCTCTCCTAGGAGTTGTGTTTATTCCATTGTTTTAAATTATCTCTACTTCACAGAAATGATCACTTGCATTTAAGTAGCACCATAAATCTTCCTCACTGCTTTGTGACAGGAGAAACACCAGATGGGCTCAAAGCGAGTTACATGTCCTAAAGTAATGGAATCTCCCTGTCTAAGAGGAGAGTCTCCAGAGAGCCTGAGGAGCTAAAATGAGGAGGAAGGGGGAGGCAGGAGGGGAGGAGGCGTAGGGAAAGAGGAGGGGAGAAGGAGGAAAGCAGAAGAAAATCACTATCTTCTCTATCCAAGGACATTCTACGTTACCCTGTACCCAAAAATAAGGCAAGTAAACTACCTAGGGATTATAAGAGAAATAAATTTCCCTTGTATATGAAGTACAGAGGGCATTGTGTCATTCTGGGAGAACAGCCAGCATTTTGCATTTTCACATTTAATTAACTAGAAACAGTCACAAACAAAAAGCCATAGAACAACTTGAGCATGTATGCTAATTTCAGTAAAAAGCAAGTTACCTGCGGTATTAAAATGTATGTCTGATCACAGTACCACAACCGTAAGGGAACAACGAGAAACACACAATGACACACACCTACAAACACGAGACCCACGAGGCATTTACATCGGGAATTCTTTACAAGATGCTTCTCTTGAAAGACACGACATTAAACAACACTGAATTAATTCACTGCTGATCACAAAGAACAGGCTAAACAGAGCAAGCCGTCTGGGAAGCAAACTCACTACAATTACCAAAAAAGCAGCACAAGCAGAATTTCAGTTTAGAGAAGGGGTTCACATAAAAGTTATGTGGCACACAGGAAGTCAACTCTTACCCATAGTAATAAGCAGGCAGTTTGTAACTTAAAAAAACAACAAAACCACCCCACCCCAAATCAGTACAAACCCAGTTTTGCTAGTCTCGAAGTTCTTTTGACAGCAAGGCATTCCAGTGTTTACACGTATGTTCTACATCCTTGGACAGGATGCAATAGAACTAGGTAAGTGGAGGTCTCAGATTCATTTCCCCTAAATAAATTCCTTCTCAAAACTATTATTTAGAAAATAGGTAGATGCTGAGCAAAGAAGTTCTTAATGTAACTTCAGCAACAGCAAATGGGAGAAAATGAGACACCACCACCGTACCCTTGGCAGAGCTGGTGAGATATTTTCAGTATTAGGATTCCAGGCACCTGCCACTGTCACCTATCCCCCACAATGCTTAGTGATGAGATCTTTTTTTCTGCAAAAGCCATTTTAAATCGAAGTAGCCCAGCACAGAAAAAAAAGTGACCGTCAAGGCATACTGAAGTCTGAAAACAAGCATGGACCTTACTGAAGCCCTGCTTCCTCCTGAAGGAGCTTACAGGGCAGAACAGTAACTCGGTAACTCTTATCTGAACCCCCTGTATCGCATGTCTGTCCTCTGCTAGCCACAGGTACCTCATTCTTCTGCATCTCTTGGAAAATGCAGAATTTCCCATGAAACGCCTTGAGGGCATGCAAGGAGGAATGGAAGGGGAAGAGAAACAAGGGAATAAAAAACAAAATAATTTTCCTCTTAGAAGAGATCTAGATCAACTAGGGAGAGAGATGAAGAGAGAGGTCAGTAAATACAGAAAATTCCTACTTACTTGATCAACTCCTTCCACCAGCCTTAAATTCATTAGTTACTCTAATTCAATCCACTATATATACATAGAAAGCATTTCCTACGACACTTCAATTTGCAGTACTTCCATTCCTCTGCCATGCGAGCCAAGTATCAACTAGATCCTGCCGTTTGAGACTGATTTGTGCACACTGGATGATAGGTTTGAAAGAGGAGGCACAGACCACTGTGTCTGTGACACTGTCCTCTCAGATGCTGTCTTCTTCCTGAGGTTTTTTAACCAGGCACCACCAGGAAGGGACAGGGGGAACACATTTTTTCATTCTTCAGTACCAAAAGGGCCTTAGTGTTCTGTGGGGCCAATGAAATCTTTACTTATTCCTCTAAACCTTGCCAACTGTATCTAGCAGAGCTTAGAAGCTCTCAGGAATTCAAGAAGGACTCTTCCCCATTACTATGATTTATCAGTTCCTTATATTTTTCACTTACTTTTGCATTAATAGTCCCACCTAAAAATTGAAATAGTTTAAAAGCAACTAACTCTGGCACTTGGCTCTCACCGTATATTTTCCACGTATAAATATGTGCAAATAAACTAAATGTATTTTTCTCTCTGGGCTTTTATGGAGACGCACCGATGTCTCCTCTTTCCTCCTAAATAACTTCCTTAAAGCACCATTTAAAGTGAAACTGTTTTGGCTAGAAAGCCAAAATGATATGTCTTACAATATGACGTTATTGCACTAGCTAGGGAAGGTTGGTCAGGAGCAAGAAACAGCTCTCAGAAGAAGTTGAGTTCATACCAGAACACACTGGAACGAGAACACCAGGTATATACTGGCATTTCATAGGGTCTTACTATTATATATTATATATTGAGGGTCTCAATATTATATATAACAGCTTCACAACTGTTATCTACACGAACAGACACAGGGAAATACTCAGCAACTACCAAGAAGTCCTCAAAGAAAACAGGTCAAAATTGAAGGAACAGCTGAGAGCACATCTTCTCTCCCAAAAGAGAAGGTACTAATTCAGATTGTAGACGTTCTCTTCTCCCAGGAAAAATAAGCAAACCTGCACGAGTTGCAAAACTGCAGCTTGTAGCTTACCTCTTCGTAGATGATCTATCTTGACTATGTTCTTGATGTATGCAAAAGTACATTCCTGTCTGCAGTTTGCTTGGAATTCTACCACTTCAGTCTATCAAAGAGGCTGGTAAAACAACATCCTAAAACCAGACCCTTACAAAAAGCGACAACTATCTCACTGTTATCTTTTTGCAATAGCATTAGAGCCAATGAAATTTAACTCTTTTGGCATTTAATGTCTGTTTCCTGTAGATCATTGGCATGCTCACACCAAGGACAAAATTCACTATTCTGACTGTGATACTCGTGAAGTAATGTCACACTGAGACAACAGATCCTTCATGTAACAACAGCGGGGAGTAGCTTGCAATTGTGAAACCAAGTGAAACCAACTCATTTCAGCAGAATAGTCAGGCAACTTACAGGAAAGCCTGTTCCACGGAAGAAACAGTAAGAACAACAAAATTAATCATCCAAGTTTCCGATATGGTTCTCTGTGACTGTGATCTGCATGATGCTAGATCCATCTAAATTGCATTTCCCATCTGCCTACCTCTCGCTTGGATTTCTGTGAGGAGCGTTCCAGAATATCGTCACTGGAGAGGTCAGAGTCCTCTGAGAAACTCAGGTGTTGACGGAGCTGCAAATCTGAGAAGCCGGGAATAAAAAGGGGAAGTTAGAGAAGTGGTGACTATTCTTTCTGTAAATATTTCAGAACTCAGTCGATAAGTTGTTTGATGGAGCTTCAAAAATACTTAGCCCTTTTATGCCAGCCTCGGTTGCTTCGCCTAGGATTACAGAATGATCAGAGAAGCACTGCTCTGCAAAATGATCAATGTTAGTTAGAAGCTTCATTCTAAGAGCGCATCGCTTTCTGCAAATGCTGTTAAAAATAATGACCGTGACTCTCCCTTTGTACCGTAGTTCTGTATCAATGCTCTTACAGCAGAGCACTTGGATGACAGCAGCTGGCACTATTTTGGCTATTTATACAAGGCCGGAGAAATGTAACATGTTTGCTTTCGATCACATTTATGGCTAACTTATTTACTACATCACAAATTGCCATTAAACATCTCCGCCTGCACCTGATGGAATGTGAGAGATTTACATGAGGCCTCAGAATCCCCATTTCATACATCAGCAGACAGCTACCAGATCGCTGAGAACACAGGAGTAACTACATCTCTGCAGTCTTCAGCATCCATAGAGAACAGACCACCCAAGGAAAAGATGAGGATCAGATTTAAAATAGAGATGAGATGTCACAAACAACTGATTCCAACAAACAGTGCTTATTTCTCAAGTAAGTCTAAGGCAGAAAAAAGACGTGCCTTGCACATACTGCGAGTGAAGGTTTTATTTAAGGATCCATTTTCTTCTAGTGGCACATCCACTAATTCTGTCAATATGCAAACAATTCTAGTCACTAGTACTTAGCTTAATCTGCCCATTTGACACTGGGGAGCAGTGTCATTCAGCAGAGCAGCTGAATGACAAAGTAAGCCAAACCTGCTCTCAAGGATACCTAGCTGAAGGAAAAATACATGATGCAGAGGCACATATCTGTTATACCTGCAGCTGTTATCAACGGAGAAGCTTTGTGCTTGCCAGAATCCACAGTGGCACTACTTGAGGGAGTACTTGGGCAGGATTTGTCATCAGTCTTTTTCTTCTTGTCTTTCTTATACCCAGAGAAAACAGACTTCCATAATGACCTAGGCTTTGTTGCTTCCTCTGTCCCACCACTAGATTTGTCAGAAAGCCTGCTGTCATTTTTGGATTTCTTCTCCTTTTTGTTCTTACGAGGGGAGAAAAGAGAAGTTCTTTTCTTACTCTTCCCACTGGAGCCTTCTGAAGAGGTGACAGACCCTTCAGGTCCAGCCACATCAGCAGGAGGAGTGGAAAACTTCTCACTAGCAGCATCATGCTTTCGTGTGGAGCCCTCTGCTATTTTCAAGGCCAGATGCTTTGGAGACTCATAAAACAACTCTTTGGTCTTCAAGGGCATAGAAGACGCCTTTCGTGCCCTTGTGGCCCCAGCAGCAGCCGCAGCCATCTCCATATCTTTCATCTTACACAACTGTTTAGCCATGGCATCACGCAGTGCTTGGCTCTTGACAGACTTCTCTCTGGCTCTCATTCTTTCTTCAGCCAGCTCTTTGGCCTCCACAGAAATTTCAGGCAACACTCTCTTCTTTTGGTTAACTCCTTCCATTGAGGGTGGACCACCATTTTCTTTCACCAAGGGCAAAAGAAGTGGTTTCCCTGGCCTTGGCCTACTGGTAGGAGGTGTAAAGAACTTCTCATGAAGGCTTGAGTCCTCTGTCCTGTCATCATATGTGTCCTCTACATCATCAGCAAATGGAATCTCATCCACACTCTCTGCAAAAGACTTCCGCACATCATCTTTTTTGGCCTGGGTTGACTCTTTGGCAGCAGAGGTCGGCTCACGGCGTGGGGGAGCAGGAGGTGTTGATGCTGGTGTTGGAGGTGACCTGGCTTCAACCTCATTCTGCCAGACTGCTTGATGCCTCTTTCTGCGCAAAGTGGCTGGTTCTTCATCCTGAGGAGGTGGTGGTGGAGGACTTGATGGAGGAGTAAGCATGGTAGAGTCAGAAGTGTTGAAGCTCTGGCTAGCCATAGTTCTCATGTTAGATGAGCTCTCCTGAAGGCCAAGTCCAGAACTGCTGGATACATCTCTCCTTTCTTCACTGGAACTCTTTAGCTCTTTTTCTGATGGAGATTTTGGAGTGAGCAGAGAAATCTGCTCATTTTCTAACTTGGACAGTCCCTGTCTTCTTGGGGCAGGCTGGGGTTTCACAAGCTGGATCCTCTCATCCCCTGAAATATTCTCAGTATTAAAAGTCTTCAGAGGAGTTGTCTCAAGGGAAGATACAGTAAAGCTTGTCTCTGAGCGTTTGTTTCTGTCTACTGGGGTGAGTCCTAAGCTCCTCCGGATTTCAGCACTCTTCATCCAGAACTCTTCTACAAGGTTACTCCGTTTCAGGGCTTCTTCTGCAGTAGTAGGGCTCCCCAGTTTTTCCACCTCGCCATCCTGGCCCCTAAGGACCAGTTTGGCTAAAGGAGTAGACGTTAAGGCTGGGACAGGTTGGAAACATACTGGAGGCTCCACTGGGGATGGAATGGATGTTTCGGCAGAAGGCAAAGGCTGGGAACAGATAGGCATTTGAGCAGATGTTGGGGATGAAGCCAGCGGTGGTCCTGCTGGCTGAGACTCTGCTAGTGATGTAGGTGCAATGGCTTCTGGTGATGCAACTGGCTGGGATAACACTGGAGATGGTGGCACCAAAGGGCTCTTAACTTTCCTGTCTTTGGGAATTTCATCCTTTGGTCCTTCTTCAAGAATGAAAGGCTCAGGAAAAAAGCGTCCCTCTGGAGATTTTATTGCACGGAATACTTCAGCCAGGGGATCTTTTACATCCTACAAAAAATTAAAAAAGGAAATATTAATAGTCACTGGGCACACTAGAATACTGTTCTAATTTTAATTTTTTTTTGCATTTAACAAAGTTAGCAATAAGGAGACCATCCAAGTATCAACTATGAGAAAAACCCCACATGTGGCATCCCATTCACAGGCCTGGAACATCACTTACGATTTCTCATCAGGTATGGTTCA
>KZ507870.1:16107-26528 GCA_002844005.1 Limosa lapponica baueri | reverse complement strand
TTTTTGTGTGTGCTTTTTACTATTATTGAGTAAAACTAAAATGAGGTACTCTACTTTGGACAAATCTAAAAATCAATATTTCTTCTAACCTTGCCGCATCCTAGGGGGACAGACTGTAGGGATAGGCTGCTTAGCTTTAACTAGTTGGTAGGCTTCATAGGAAATGGCTTATCATAAAGGTATATGTTTATATATAGAAATAAATTTCTCATTGTTTGCAGCTTTTTTTGGAAGGGTTTTGATCACCTTTGCTTTTTTTTATAGGAGGAAACATTCATCTTCAGTGGGAAACCATGCATTTTCCGGGTGTTGCACTCAACAAGGTGGCTGCTATTTTTTTAGGTTATATTTTAAAGACAACTTCAAGGCAAAAGGCACAGAGACAAGCTGTGCTATAGTGGTGTGGTTTGGTCCTCACATGGCCTGAGCTTTGATTTACTGATGCTTCCTTCCTGTCAATCACTTTTACATCACTGGTGTGGTGTCCCTTACTGTTCTTTTTGTTTCCATTGGCACTTGACCCGACTTTATGCACAATTTGGACGTGGTCATGAGTGGTTACAGCCTATCTAGGAAAATTAGGAAACGAAGAGATGGTCTCTGTTGCTGTGATAGAGACCTCTCCCATGAAACTTGAAATGTGTTTGTCAAGATTTTCTCGCGAGTGATGCTGGGGATATTGTGCTGGGGGTGTGCTACAGGCTGCCTGACCAAGGGGAGATGAGGATTTCTAAAAACAACCAGTAGGAGATAGCTGCTTGTGCGTCCTCATCTTTGTGTGGGATCTTAACCATCCAGACATTTCCTGGAAGGGCAGCAATGTGTAAGCAATCCAAGAAGCTACAACACTGCACTGGCTACTTCCCAGTGCAAATACTGGAGGGGTCGAACAGTATAATGGTGTACACAACCTGCTGTTTGCAGATGACTGAGGTCAGGGTCTGAAGGAAAGCTGGAAAGACATGCAGCAGAGTCAGGACTCTGGCCTTCAAGAAAGCACATTTAAATCTGTTGAGCAATTTCTTTGCCCAAATTTCAATTTGTTAGGCAGAATTCCCTGTGGAAGCTACCATGAGAGGAAAAACAGTACATAAGCAAAATGGTTGTTATATAAAGAAAACTTACTGAGAGTTCAGAAATGAACTCTTCCATTTGTGCAGGAAGATGAGAAATTTTGGCAGAAGAGCTGCTTGGCTAGGCAGGGTGCTTCTGGATGAACTGCAACACAAGAACACACAAGAAGTGGAAGCTAGGCAACAAAGGAGGAATACAAACAGAATTGCTTGAGCATTTGGAGCAAAGTCAGAAAGACCAAAGCTCAGCTGCAGATAAAAGTACTGAGGAACATAAGGGGCAATGGGAGAATATGCTAGAATCAGTGGGATATTCAGGGAAAATGTGGGTCCACTGATGAGTGTAGGAGAAACAGATGGTACAGAAAAGGCTGAATGACTCCATGCCTTTTTTTTGCCTCTGTCATCACAAGTGAAATTTTCTGTACCAGCACAGCTTGGGGTGGGGAGGGACAACAGGGGAACAACAGGTTAGGGACTGCTTGGAGAAACTGAATGTATTCAAAGCCTTGGACCAGATTAGATTCCCCTGAGGGTGCTGAAAGAGTTGACTGAGGTGATGCTATTAAAGAAGTTTGCCGAATTTAGGTCTGGTAGTGATTTTCTGGTTGTAATGGTGTTGCTGGGAATGCTCAGATTGACATTTAGAGCCGAGGACAAGGCTAATAGTCCACACCAGAATAAATAACCAATGAACAAGTACTAAGCAAGCTGTATAACTTAGGTGAGGGGTTTCCAGAGAAGAAATAAATGCATATTGCAGAATGCAAGAAGTAACTGCATTCTGAGAAACCATATATACTGCCAGAAAAAAAGGCTTTATTTGTTTGTGTCTAGTCCATTAAATTTAAAGGCAGTGCTTTGTGCTGAATACTCTCATGAGGCCTGCAGCTGGAAACTCTCTCATTAACTATCTCTCCATGAATGAAACGTTAGGAATTTCTGTTTTGGCCTTTCTGTAGGCCAATGAAAACATTTGATGCCCTAACTAACCACTCATAAGAGATAATTCTTTTCGTTATAGGGGAAATAGTATTATTCTTTATAACAGAAAGTAGAAGCATTTTTCTTCCTGAAATCACCACTGAATCTTGATCTAGAGACCTGTGCAGTCAGGGCTTGATCCAGAAGTACTTTTGACTCCTGTCTCCATACTGGTTTCTTTGAGTTATGTTTGAAAATGTAGACTATAGTGCTAATGCACCCATCAGCTTCAACGGTGCAGGGTCACATCTTGTTCATTTTATGGATAATCTGATTCCGTCTGACATACATCTTGTCAGGAGTCCCAAAATACCTCCAATGGTGTGTTCATGAAATCTAAGTGAATGACCTGCGATCAGCTGCTTGGTTTAACCACGTCTTCTCACCCTTTTGTAGCTGTTGATCTAAGTTAGCACTAATGGATTTTGATTGTGTAAACACGTGGGAATTTCTTGTGTTTGGACTGGAACAAGACCATTTATGCCTGAAGAAAGATATCAGCTATTCATTACTCATTGAATCAGTCAGAGAATATAAGAAACAAACCAAAGTGAGGTAGTTGACCAGTCACACACTGCAGATAGGGTTTAATCGGATTTCCTTGATAGCAGAAGAGATTGTGTAATTAGAATTATTAGAAACATCATAAGAGTACTTGCCAAAAAGGCCATATTTCTTGGCTTTGTCTGTTAGGCTCGATTTGCTGGGTTTTGGTTGGGGAGGAAAATTAATATATTGTCATCGTAGTAGGAACGGTGGTATTTCCTTCTATCTCAATAATAAAGAATATATAAATTTGCTTTTAGGATTACAGAGCACGTTCCATATCAGATAATAATTTTACCACAGGTGAAACATGAATGTCAAACTCCTTGAGCAAATTTCTGAAAGAAACCTCTGTAATTTTCCCATTTTTCTAAGTATTTTTCTAAAAGTGGATCCACATTGATCTTGAACATGGTATTGCCTGTACTGTTTTCCCTGATCTGTACTGGGAGGAATGAAGGGAGAGACAACAAGAGGTTTATTAGAGAGTATGAGGTAGAGTAGGACTTAGCACTCGTTTTTTACCTAAATTCCCACAGGAGTCACCGATTAGATCGGTGTCACGCTGGACTCAAGGAAAAGTGTATCCGATTCAAAAATACAGTTGGAGGAGTTTACATCTGTGTTACAACCCAAAGGTCAGTATTTCCCCTCTGAAGTTGGAATAAAAATTCTCATTCTCTCCCTTCGAAGATGGTTCTGTGACCACCAGGGACCACCCCCCTTCCAGTGCTCTCATGGTTGTGTTGGTTCCTCTGCTTTTGCAGCTGCTCAGTGAACCTAAGTAGGACACTGACCCATCTAGCAAGCAGCCCAGAATGTGTGTATTTAAATGTTCCTCTTCCTGGTTCAAACTTACTGAACCGTGGTCCAGTAAGAAGAAAAGAGATTATGGGAATGGGAGCCCAGTGGTCTGGGAGAGGGAACTTCAAGCTTAATTTTAACACCCAGCTATGATCCCTTCTGGATCTAGTCTGTCTCTGTTTTGAGCAGAGTGCTCAGCAGCACTCCGAATATAATACAGGATCAAGTAAATATTTCTAATTAATCTGTATCTCAAAAATAGTTGTAACATTCCAAAAAACCATGCAAGTGACTTATCCTAAACAGATTAATTGAGCATCTTGAAGAACCGTTGGCATCTGTGCAGCTATTTTGTGCAGCTTGCAGGACCTTTCAACTGTTTCATGAAATATGTGTAGGTCCTCTACTGTGCTGCTTCTGAGGACAGTCAGTATTTCATTTTGTGAACTGCTCAGCATGTTGATAGCTTTTAATTATAGTTTCTTTTATTAAATTTGTGACAAGTACAATTAATGGCTTACTAACTCTTGGCATAGAATGTACATTATGCTTTTAGAATTCCTTTTTTTCTTTCCTTGCCTTCCTAAAGGACCAACGTCATGGCTTCTTAGTGGTGCAAAATCCTCCCTGAGCTTTACCCATATAAATAGAGCATTAGGTAGGTAATCTGTACTAGGGTCAAGCAACAGGTTTATTAACTTGCACATGCCTGACTGAGAAAAATGACTGTAGAAATATGAACACTTAGCTTATTTATTTTGGGGCACTAATGGTGTGTTTCAACTTCAAGTATCAAGGACAGCATCAGCATGTGCAATAGATTTTTCCGTGCCACTTACTTCTTTTGTGCCATTGCTCCTTTTTTTTTGTAGTAAGGTAATCTTGGCTTTTTCCAGACAAAGCATGAAATGAAGTCACAGCATCTCAGTTGCCTGGGACATAAATTAAATAGAAGGATCCAGTTGATCACATACATATCTACACACTTAGGGTTTTATACAAACATGCTTCTGTTTAGTGTCTAAGTTTTTACTGCACATCATGTAAGAGAAATTTTTCTGTATGACCAACAACATGCAGAGAGCTCTGTGAAGGTGAAAAGGGGGGACACAATATTGAGGACTATTGAAGAATCAAACAAATAGTTAAAATGAGGAGGGAGTGAATGAATGAGTGGGAAATAAAGATGGGCAAAAAACAAGAAAGAAGAAACAAAGGAGACAACAGACAATGAAAAGAAAATCACTTCAGGAACACAGCTACTGCTTCCGAGTTGAAAATTCAACAGGAAAAAAAGAGGTATTGTAATAGTAGAAAACAGATGGAAAGGAAAAGAGCATGAAAAGAGAAAAAGGGAGATATTTTTGTTTTTCTCAGCTGGCTGGTGTTCGCTAGAATATGTTATTGTCCTCTGTATTGGCTTGAATGATTTGGCCCATTTTGTTTATTGTTTCCCCTTCCCTGTGCAATAACTCCTAAGTGAGCAGAACCTGTTGAAATGGAGGTGATGAGCAACCGTGAGAGACAACAACTGCCATGGGTCCTGCATGTACCACATGCACAGATTGCTGGAAGGGAGGCTGAACTCCTCTCACATAAC
Source organism: Limosa lapponica baueri (assembly GCA_002844005.1). Classification (NCBI taxonomy): domain Eukaryota; kingdom Metazoa; phylum Chordata; class Aves; order Charadriiformes; family Scolopacidae; genus Limosa; species Limosa lapponica. The sequence continues at coordinate 21,521 of KZ507870.1, read as the reverse complement.
CAGCCATAGAGTCACAGAATGGTTGGGTTGGAAGGGTCCTTAAAGATCATGGAGTTCCAACCCCCCTGCCATGGGCAGGGACACCTCCCACCAGACCAAGTTGCTCAAAGCCCCATCCAGCCTGGCCTTGAACCCCTCCGGGGATGGGGCAGCCACAGCTTCTCTGGGCATCCTCTTCCAGTGTCTCAGCACTCCCATGGTAAAGAATTTCTTCCTAATATCTCATCTAAACCTTCCCTCTTTCAGTTTAAAACTATTACCCCTCGTCCTATCGCTCCACTCTCTTGGCATTCGCAGTGACTTGGCGTTGGTGCACAGTTGTACATCAAAGATGTCAGCCTCAGCAAAGTTCGGTATCACTAGCCTGCAGCTGGGCCCAGCCGTAGGGTCACCGTCTTCATCCTCCTCATTAAGTTTGGTAGCAGCCATGGTATGCGAGGTCCCACGTCTGAGCTGTTGTCCTCAGTATCGTGCCAATTAGATGATGCCAGTTCTGGGTATTACGATGATGCAGCATCAAACAGAGGAGCTGGGGGTGGTTTGAAGAGGGGCACACAGGTGGGATGCTGCAGAGAACTGGCACACAGGCTGGTATAGAGAGTTAAACACGTGTAGGACTGCCAGGCGATGAGAGAGACATTGAAACACTACACGTCCTGTGAAAGAAAAGTCACATAAGTCAACGTTTCACTTAAGCGCTGCTGAGCTCAGCAAATAGGTGTTCTGTGTCTCACTTACCACGCTGCCACGTCTTTAATTCACTGATGATTTCCGTCCTCTCTCGACCTGGTGCCATAATGACCGCTTCGCCTGGCCAAGTGGCCCACATGCCCCATGGGGAGGAAAGCCAAGGGGCACACGTCCCACGCCGGCTGCTCCTTACCAGACCCTGAATATTCAGAACATTTCGGCTGCTGCAGAGCAAATTTACAATTGTGTTTCTAATTGTCTCATTACAGCGGGGATGGTGCGACGTGTCAAAAGATGAAAATGTTAATAGTGTATCACACCCTGTAAGTGGTTCCCTTTTTTTGCAAAGGACAAAGTTATGAACTGATAAACTGAAGGTTAGGATTAAATCAGTCATTTCTAAAGAGATAACTTCAGAGAAATGCAACTTCTTTGCTAATTCTCTCTTGCTGATCCTGCTCTAACTTGTAATGAAAGGATTAGATGACAAGCGTCACCAGCGTTATTTCTGATGCTAAGAGATTGCTAATAGCGTGATAGAAGTCTGGGCTGTGAATATCGCCATCCATAGCATGGATTGAAGGGGGAACCTGCTTTTTTTGTGTCCTGACAACATAATTACAAATGCTTCTTGCTCCTTATACACGTCAGCTCTTTGCTTCTGCTGCTGGTTTATTAGGTAGTGCGGTGTGCTACACAAATCTGTCATGGTCCCTTTTGACCTAAAAAAGTCTCAGATTGGATGATTCAAAGTCATGTAAAATCGGTGTGTTTTCTCCCTGAGGGATGTTGCCAGGCTTTGGGTGAAGCTCAAAAAATAAATAAATTAGGGACTAACTTTTCTTAAATGAGCTAGAAAAAAATTATTTGAAATAAAAGTGCAGCTGTGGGTAGCAGGATACTTATTTTCTATTTCAGCCTCTACCATGAGAACTCTTGCCCCAGTTTATCTAGTTCTGTTTGGCAATTGCCTGCTTGTGTAGCTAGTGCAATTTAATGGTTGGGGAGGTTGTCATAGAACCTTGATGAAACATGCAGTACAACTCTAAAGTATTATTATTATTATTATTATTATTATATTTTTCCTCACAGCTTTATGAATATTATTTTAAGAGTTTTATTTGTTCTGTTTGGTAGAAATAAGAAATCATTCACAACTGGTAACAGCTTTCACATGGAGTTTTGCTAGCTTGCTATTTTGTTTAAAAAATAAGTTAGGGGTTTTTTTCTAGTTTTATCGTTCATTTAATATGATCCATTCTAGTCTCTGCACTTGAGTTTCTTGCATGATTAATTCTATAATATTAAAAATGTGATGAAATGCAAACTTTATAAAATTGACGGATAATTATGTTTCTTATGTTAGTCAGCGAAATGAATGATGAAAAAAACCACTGTGGCCTGATCAAAACCATTAAATAAATTAAAATGAGGCCTTCAGAATCAGGTTAGAAGAATTATATTGAAAATAATTGTTATCTTGCTTTATAAGCTTTCTGATGTGTCCTATCTCTTGCAGGGCTTTTCTCTTGAAGAATGTTAAGCATATATTTGTAGTTAATTTGCTGATACTATGCGCATGAGTTATTACTTTTTCTTAACTTCAAATTGTGCAGTTCATTCTTTTCATTCCTAAAAGGATAAAGGCTGGGATTTTCCAAAGGAGCTTAGAGAATTTAGGGCTAAATTTTTAAAAGGTGCCTGAAGATTCAGCTAGATGCCAAAGGGGATTTTTCAGAAGCATTCAGCTTTGTATTAGAAGAAATAGAGGTGGGTATTGAAATTCTTGAAAATCATACTGGGTTTGTACAGTAGCCTTTAAGTTCGTACAGGTATTAAAATTGTCTTCTGTGGCTATGTCTGTTTCAGTAAGTAGTGCAACACAGTAGGAGCAGATTTGTAGAGCAAAGCGATGCTGAGAAGCTGACATTCACATTATTTAGTTTTGGGGTGTTTGTCTTCAGATGAGCTCTGGTCCTGTCCCATAGACTAAATTCAAATTAGCAGCTGGAGCCCATTAGGTATGTCACAGGATCCTAGAAGTAATGCTTGGAAAGAAGTCCTCTACTCCGTTCTTCAGCTCAGTGAAGGACTATTGTCAGCAGGTTCAGCAATAGGGTTTTTTAGCCAAATATCCATACCTGCTAGGAATGGAAGCTCCACAGCCACTCTAGGGAGAGAATGCTACACTGCTTTCCCAGTGAAAAGTGCTTTAGGAGTCCAGTCTGAGCTGCCCAAGCTGCAGCTTCTGGCCATTGCATCTTGTGTTATTGTTCTACCAAGAAAACTTTGACTCAATGTCTTGCTTCTTGCCTGAGCTGTGAGCATTAGTATGGAAGCACATGAGGCAGCAATGTGCCTTTGCAGCCTTCTCACGTGCAGACTTTCTCCATATCCACCACTTTCTAACTTAGCTCTAGATGTAGACCCCCAGGTTCAAAGCTGTTCTCATTAGGTCACCGTGTCTGTCTCCTAGTGCACTCTGAAGAAAGAAAAAAAAAAAGCCTTACTGGTGACTCAGGTACGCATCCAGCTGTTCTGCCATGTGTGTCTATTCCTCTCTGAATCTTTCCTCTTGACGAGAAGGATGGAAGAGAACATGGCTTTGTTTTCCACCTGTGTTTCCTTTGCACCAATATCATTAACAGCAAGGGGCAGTAGACTACCCTTGATGAGCCTCCTGGAGATTTCCTGTAAAGCATTCCCCTTGTGTTGTCTGTAAGCTCCTGGCATTTTGATTGCCCTGAAGCAATACAGATTAAGCCTGCTAGAAATCTTATTGACAGAAAGTTTGAAAAAAGCAAATGAAAATACTCAAAATGGACACTCTACACGTATGTTATTAAACTGTGATATGTTCTTGGGCATAGCTTTTGCCTTGATCCTCCTGTAGTCAGGAGCAGAGAATTCAGTGGATGTGTCTAAATTGCCTGCACAGTTGTGGCCCCTTGATTGTCCATCAAAACCATGCTCTGCCTTTATTCCCTAGCATCTTTCAAAAGCATTCCCTCTTCACTCAATCTAGATAGACCCCGGTAAGATGTCCTACAGTTTTCTACAGGAACAGGCTGGAAGCTCCAGTCACTTTCCAGCCTCACTCCTCAGATTTTGACTGTTGGTATAGAGCTGTAAATAAAAGCACAAAATACAGTTGTTCCTGGTAATCTGGAGACCCAGACTGGCATTTATTATGACATTAGTCCAGACACGTAACTCCACTCTACTCCTATCACATGTAGGGGAAATAAAACCATAATATATAATTAATGACTCTGTCCATATGGGGATGCTATAGCTGTTTCATGCTGTTATAAGTACGTTAACTGTCAGTTTTGTCATGCAAAGTGTAGCAAGTCAATTAGAATCACTGTAAGTTCCTACTTTATTATGGATATTGAATTCTGGGTACTTAATCTGGTTTTGGTGGACTATGGTATGATCTAATTTTCCAGGCTGTCAGGTAACTCCTTGGGTACGTTACTCTCTATATACTACTATGAAGAAAAAGTTGCCCCTTCCATGGGTTTGTTGCCTTTTTGCAAGTTTCTCTCTGAGTTTGGCCCACAAAATCTTGTTTGAGTGTTCATTGCGGCAAAGAAATATATCAGGGTAGGAAAAAGTGCCTTCCCCTTCTGGAAGCTTTGCTGTTTTTTCCCCATCAAGCTTTACTTTTGTTTTTATATGGTTTTGTCCTTAATTAGGCTCTTAATTACTTTCCCTGAAACCACAGTAAGTCTCATTGCTTTGTAATTCCCCTGATCTCCTGTGACTTCTTATTTTAAATATAGATGGTGTTTTATGTGAACAGATTGTTATCCTCAAAAATAATTGCTGTTGTAAAGCCTGCATTTTGCATCCTTGTCTGTATCAACACTGCTTCAAACTTTATTTCATTCAAAGTTTTCAAGCCAATCCAGGTCCTGTACCCTGGAGAATCTCAAACATATTGACTGTTTTTCTGTTTTTGTGCTACATTCTTCATAGTTGTTCTGTGCTTATTGGAAAAAAGGAAAAAAAAGAAGATATTTCCTTCTTCCGTTAGCACTGCTCCATCTATGGTCAGTGATGGTGTAAAGGAAACAATAAGCTGTGAATAAACTATGAAAGCAGTTCCAGAAAGAAAGGGAGGTGGGTCAGCAACATCGACCAGCATGGGGAAGGCAGAGCCTTCTTTTCACAAGGTGGCAGGGCCTTCAAGGGTGTGTGGCAAGAGAGTGTCCGCTGCTCTAAGGGTATCTGGTCAAGGACCTTTACAAGGCTGCAAGGGATAATGAGAAAAGGAGGAAGCCATAAACAAGAACATAGAGGGACACAAACCTGAGACAAATGACAAGGGAGGCAGTGATGGGAACAAAAGCTGGTCAATCACACTAATTGATGAGGGCCTGTGAGAGTGTGAGAATGTTTGCTCCACTGAGGTTATCTGGGGACCTGACCAGGGACCCTGTCAATTGGGAATCTGAGGGAAAAGGAGGAAGCCAGAAACCAAAATACACCAAGACACAGACCTGACAAAGCAAACACGGAGACAAAGACAAGAAACAAACCTCGTCACTCACACTAATTGATGGGCAATCAAGAAATCACAGGTTCTACTTCCAGAAAGATCAACTTGGACTTTGCAACTGATAAAATTGTAAAAATCCAGAAATGGATGGAGCTGTACAAACCCGTGGGGGACGGGCAGGCGAAGAGGGAGAGCAGGGAGGAACAAAGAGGTGGGT
>KZ507870.1:2228-15033 GCA_002844005.1 Limosa lapponica baueri | reverse complement strand
TTAACAGAATCAAACTTTCAGATACTGCATCATCCCTTGTAAATTCCTTCTTCAGTGCTGTGGGCTAAGTACGGACAGGAGAATGACCTCCCATAGGAATACACATCTGGAGCCTTCTGCGCCTCATTAAGTTACAGTGTACCTGTTGATCTGCATTGGGCAAAAGCCCAACAACTACAATTACTCTTGATCAGAAGATGTGTAGTAGCAGCCTGGCTCCACTGCCTGCTCCCTTATGCCCTCTCAAGTGCCCAAGGCATTGTTGGGATTTGTCCTTCCAGGTGGGAGCACAGGGTGGAGGCCTTGGCGCACACGGAGTTGTAACACTGCGTTGGTGCAATGTGGTTAAAAATGTTGAGAAGAAGATACAGGAACATGGTCTAGGAAGGTAAGAAGGGAGAGATATGCTCTTTTTTTTTTTTTTTTTTTATGCTGTAGAGTGGGTAACTGAAGGGTATAAAGGATAATGCCTCTGGATAACAGTCTGTGTGAAAGGATGGAGGACCTGGGGGCAATCAGCTGAATATGGAAACTACTCAAAGGCTGACAACTGCCTGAAACAGCTCCAAAGAAAAGGCACATCTAAAGCCATTGTATGTGTGTTCTTAGGACACTTTTTAGGTGCTTTTCAAATCTTACCCTTACGAACAAATAGTTTTCAGCACATCATTGTAAATGTTTAATGCACATGGTTTCCAGATAGAATGTCAAAATATGAGGTTTGGAGATTCAAAGGCAAAGCAGAGATCCTGTCTCTTATCCTGATGGTTGGAAACTGATCTGTTACTGGGACTATGAAAAAATGCCTTATCATGTGAGTGCGCAGCCAGGTTTTCTACCTGTGCAAATTATCCACCAATTTCAATGATGTCTTGGCAGCTGATGCCTGTTGATGATCCAGAGATATCTCTTTTTATGTGTTGGTATGAACATTCTGTGGTGTGAGTGAAGGTAGGCTTATAGTTCCCTGGTTTTCATAGTCTCTGATTTTTGCTCTGCATTTCCCTTTTGAACCATTACTTACTTACTTAATGTGTGAACTTGTTATAGTTGTTTTCTTTAAGAACAAAGAATGCAAATGTGATCAAAAAGAGTTTATAGATCATTCTAGCTATCAATATGATACAAAATAAATAATTTCTAACAATTTCCTCAGTGATGCATTGGAAATTACTATGCAATGGCATCTGGTTCAGGAAACTTAAGATAAAATTGGAATGAGGTTTAATGTTGAAGAAACTGCTAGAAGCTCTCCTGTTTTATTTCAGTTTCCTATAATTTTATACAATAACATGTCTAATCTTTTTATAAATATCTTTAGTGCACACAAATCCCATATATTTCCTGGTAACTGAAATAAGGCTAGAAATTTTTTCTAAATCCTGTTTCAGAGCATGACACTGATTTTATTGGGGATATTTTTTTTAAGATTGCTTTTGTGAATTATTGGGCTATAAAGCAGAAGTATAGCACAATACATCTTCTGCTATTTATGGATTCTACTGATATGACACTATATGCATGACCTTGTTCAAATGTATTCCTATTGTAACAAGAAAAAGTAATCCAAAACACTAGATATACATAAGAAATTGCCCTGGCAGTCATAGCTGATTCCTTAGCGTTTATTGTTTCTTTATCAGATGAACAGTTTATTCTGGGTTTTAAATCCCCTAGATGGCACTACAGAATACAGTATTTCAATGTTTTATACAATGCTGTTAAGTAGACAATGTTAAATAATTTTTCTCTTGAAAAATAAACACTAATGAGTTGTTTAACAAAATGAAATAAAAGGCAAAGATTTTGTTTAAAACAGGCAAGATAAGCTGCATGCTTGGTATTTTGGCGTGTCCTTACGTACCAAAAGTGGAACGGTGTGCTAGACATGTGCCAGATCACATACAACTCTTTCTGTGAGTGTGGTCCAGATGGTAGCTGTCAGTATCCAATCCAGGCCAGAAAGCAATCCAGGGCCTCCAGGTCTGAATTGGAAAATAAGTGTGTTCAATCCAAAGGGATTAAAAAATCAGGAAAGAAAACAAGTGCTGTTGTTTTGTACTCGAGACATACTTGGCAATCGAAAGTACTAAAAATGTATATTGCAAGGAGTTGTTGTTTGAGACCAGGTGAGAGAATTTAACGTTTTAATTGGCACTTAAATTTCATGCTTTAGTGGCAGGTACCTCACGTGCTGGACCTCGTGGGAATCCTGATAGTTTGTATTACCCCTGAGCATTTCTTTTGCAGTTGGTATGTCATTGTCTGCAGATCACTGCAGTAAATACTGTACTGTACTGCTGAAAGGAGAGAAAAACATTGCCATCTGCAACTACAGCTTGCAAATTACAGCTTGCAATCGTCTGCTATTAAATAAAGACACTTTAACAATATTTTGGGTTTTAAATTAGCAATTTACATCACAAGACGCTGAAAATACTAGTCTTTTAATACTGCAATTTTCTTTCCTTTTAACCAGGCATCAATATGTATTGAATAAAAAAAAAGGAAAGTAACACAAACCAATGTTTACTTAAACAATAGCCACCGACAGCAAGAGACACACAGATGGAAATCCAATAGCTTCTATCTCAGTGGGAGGTTTCATTTGAGGACCTTGATGGGGATGTGATTGGACTGCAGCACTCTAATTTACGTCATGGAGAATCTATTATGATGCCTTTTTTACTGCACTGCTGTGCCAAACTGGGTCTCCTATGAGAAACTGGTCTCAAGCAGGGAGCAGGAAGCAAAGACTTCAGTTTGAAGGAGAGGAAAAAACCAGCAGAATTTCAGGTACTGAAAATAGGGGCTGACTTGCAATAGTCTGCAGTCCCACGGACGCAAGTAATGGCAAACCTTTGGGGTTTTTTGACGAGCCTGGTAAAGGGGAGAGCAGAGAAGCTATAGGGTGTATTTGATGTGCAGGGCATATTGCCCTATAGGTTAAGGAAGGAAGAGAATTGCATAATGTCTTGCCAGCAAATGGCCCAGAATGTCCTCTTTTTTTTTTAGTGTCACTGCTTCGTTTCCAGTGACAGAACGAAAGAGTGGAGAGAAGTTGTCCATTATAATGAGCACAGCGCTCATTCTTTCACCCAGGGAATCCTAGTGTCAGCAAAATGTATGGAGAAATCCTTGACAGAAAAAAGCCCTAGATGTAATGGAAAGTGCCAGCAAAGAATTGTATGATGCAAGCATAATTTTCTGTTAAATTCTACCAGATGGTCCGCAAAGGCCTATAAAAGTGCTTCCCCGTTATAAATCTTACAGAATTTTTCCTCCCAGGGCTAATCTTGTAATCGCTAATCAGCTAAAGCTCCATGTGCTTCCTTTACCTTTGAGTTCACGCAAAGGTGTTTTACTTCTAGCCTGCCTGGCCTTTTGGGGAAAGCAAATTCTTTATTATCGATCAGAAGGTAAATCCATTAAGGGAGGGAGCGTAACATTCCTTGCGAAGTGCAGCCAGAGTCTGCGTGGGCATCTGGAAACACAGGGATTGTGCTAGGAGGTCCTTTACTTCCACCCACTTCTGTGATACTCCTACACTTGCATATTCATCTTCTTCCCGGTCAGCTTTCTCGATATAAATCTCTACAGCCTTTTGGTTAGGAGCTAGGAATCTTTGGTTCTCCTCCAGAACGATCCTTAACTTTTTTTTTTTCTGACATCAGCCAGGATCCTGGTGTCTTGGTTCCCCTGATTTACAGGCAGGGCGCAGTGATGGGAGCGCCCAGGGTACCCAAATTCTGGTGTGAATAGAGGGCTGGGGGTGCATATGCACATCTCCCAGCTGGGTAGACATAACCCTCTATTTCCTCCTCTCTTTTCTTTTTTTTTTTTCTATATATATCCTAATTATCCCATCCTAGATATCCTAGGATCCCAAAATCCATTTTAAGACTCTGCCCTAGCCAGCAGCATACTATTTGACCCCTCTGTAGTACTCTCTACGTGATGGTAGCAGCAGCAGTGAAATCTCTAGTAGAAACTTAATAGCTGCCACTCACAGCCTTACTGTAGTCCCTAATGCTTTTCATTTATTCTGCAAATTCTTAGGGCCGGGTCTGTATCTCACCATTCGTCAATATAAGGTTTAGTATAATCTCAGCTGGGCTGTGTAAAGACAGCTGTGATACAGATATTTTTCAAATTACACCTTTTATTTTTGGAATTTAAGTTGTTATTATTATTTAGGTAATTTTTTCTTAATACTTTTTTTTTTTTGTCTGGAAACAAGAACTGTGTCACAACAGTGGGACATACAGATTTTCATAGAAGGGGAAAAAAAGGGAGGAAAAAGTCTTTTAATAAAAATTTAATTTTACTGAAATGTAGCCAGCTACATTCAAGGCACACACCAGTCTCAGAATATTGTTTTTCGTCAGAAATTTTATGAAGTGCAGTTCCTTTATTGTATATCATTCTCTCAGTCCATGCAGAGCAGCTAACAAATTTCAGTCATTATTCTCGCAAAATCAGTGCTACTGTAAGACCTTCTTAGATTCCTACAGTGATTTACTAGCAAAAAGCACTAATGCAATTACTGACTTACTTTTCTAGACTTTTTAGTCTGATTAGTCATCTCTCTGATATAATTTATCACTCTGTATTATTATTTCACTTAAGAACTGATGCCATACATTCTGTTGCAGTATCAGATTGGTTTGAATTTAGTCTTGTGAGTCCTCTTCAGCTGGTTTCTGTACCTAACTCAACTGGTTTTGCTGCTCTAGAAACAGCATGCCAGAGAACACCATTCTTGGCCTTTTATTAGGTGCTATTTATAGTGCCTTTGGTGATAAGGATCAGTGGATAATGGATGGATTTTCATTTCTATGCTGATTATGGACACTTATTTCATTTTTAAAGGTTTAAAAGGTGTTTTTGGTTTTTTTGACTGACCATATACCCTGTCACTCTAATTTCCTATGACAAAATGCACACAAATTCCTGTAACGCATGTGTGGCTTTAAACAATTGAGAAATACCATTAAACTACTGCTAAAGTTTGGAACAAAGATACAACTGCTTCTACCTTTGTAAATGAACACTGTCTCTTCTGAACCGCTATTTCGGTATGAAGACTATGTATATGTTGCTTAAACTGTGGAATAGCTATAATTTTTATATATGCTTATTAGGGGGCTGTGCCTAATGCTGGAGACTTCATATAGTTCTCAGCTTGAGTTAAATATATCCTTTTCTTTTTCAAGTCCTGGATATTATTTCCTGTTCTGTTAGGAATACGAAAATGGTCTGCGGGCTGCTGAGAAAAGGGGAATAAAATGTGAATGTTTACATTTGCACACATATAATACCTACTACACAGCTTTTGATATGAATCCCTTGGGCTGGCTGGAGGCCAGTTTATTTCCTAACCCATCATAGAACAGCTGGAGGCCGTGTGTAACTGCAAACTTGCCAAATCCAACATTTTTGGCTCGTGGGAATTTGGATCAGAGAGACTGTGGCCGTCCAAGGCTACCTCATACAGAAGCATAATTTAGACATGGTTCCTGGAGTCCTGTCAAAGACAGTCTGCATTATCAGAGGCTGAAGGTTGTAGTTCTCATTGACCTGGAGAAAATCTTGATTAAAAGTATTATCTAAAAGATGAACTGTAGTTCGATAGAATTTTCATAGATCTCCAGTTCTGGTTCAGAGGAAGGGGGGGGGAAAAAAAAAAAAAAAGAAAGACTTTTAAAGAGATTAAAAAGCTCAATAAAAGGGAAGGTATTATATTCTGGAAAAGGACAGATTTTCATTTTTAGATTATGATGGAGTAAAGATTATGCTGGTACTAAACTTAAAACTCGTGGGCAGAAGGCTGGATGTTCTCATCCCTGATGACTCAGAAGCAGAGCAGGACATGATTCTTCTTTAAAACTTCTCATGTTTTTAATTAGTTTGAATGTCTCTGTACAGGCAGTAATAAGATGAAGTAATGCCTTGCTCCTCTTGATGTCTGCTGTGTGGAGTCTATTCCATGGAAACTTTCAGAATGTGACCTTTTAAAGTGTATGTGACAGTTTAGAAAGTAGTAGAAAAAGGTAATTTTTTGAATAGTTTTTGAAAGGCACTGCTTTGGGAGTTCAGATCCTTGGCAAACTTCAGTGCATAGATACCAGTGTTATAGACACTTCAGAAATAATAATAATACATCTAGATTACACAGATATTGGCCCAAAGGACTGAGTGTTATTGCCAAACTCTGAAGTGAGAACAGGGCTGTACAGATTCCCTGTGCAGCTTGTGTTTAATTTTACAGGAGACATTGTTTTAATTTTTCTAATGATCCCCAATATAGAAATTATATTCTAATCAGTGCAGGAGTCCAAGAAATTTTGTGTACATGCCAGCAGAAGGATCGTCTAAATATGAAATAGTTTTAGTCAGTAGTATAAATATCTTTTGGTACTTGATTAGAAGATAGTGTTCAAAGGTGTATGCTAAATTTTTACTACAGATTTTTACTTCTGATAACCTCTAAGAAACAGGCAGTAGTTCCAACAACCTTTCTTTGCTTGAAGATAACCTTCTCGTATAAACTTCTGTTCTTACCTGTACTCTTCCTCAGTGTTAGGCAGTTGGCTCACTGGATGGTATTCACAGGTCTGCAACAGTCTCCTACCTTTTTTCCACGATGCTACGTCCTGTGGGTTAAAATTCATCTAAGTGCAGGAACATTCACGATTTTGGAACATCTCCAGGGCCCACCAAGCCACAGCTGCAAGGCTGGCAAGGCTTCAGCGGCTCCAGGGGGTCCGGGCTCTTCTTGAGCCCAGGTAAGTCACCTGGAGTTACTAGAGCTTGTTTTTTTCCCTCCTTGAAACAGTGATCCTCTTTTCTTGATGCACTGGTATTGTGGTGGAGTACATGGTCACTTGGGGAGTAGGTCCAGATCCATGGATGGCCTCACTGTCAGTAGGCAAACTCTGTACTTCCCATCTTTCGCTGCAGACTGTCTGGTGCTAAGGAACTTACCCTGATGAATCTGGTCTACTTTGTGGGGAAAAAAAATAGAAGATACCTCTATGATAGGAAATACTGGGGCGGGGGCTGGGGGGAAGCTTAAATCTGTCACCTCGAACTGAGAAAATCCATCTGGGATGAGGTAGGCTTGAGATATTGTCCCTGACTGCAGATATGTTTGTGCTTTTTAAACTAGATGGTTGTGAATGAAGAACAGAAAGAGTATTACTGTTGTCTTCATCACAGTTTGAGCATGTTCCTTCCTTTCCTTTTGACATAGTTGCAAAATGGCCTCAGAAGGGAAAACGCGGTCCTGAGCTGTCAGCCTTGCTCTGTGGATGAAGGAAGGCGTTTTGCCCCTTGTCTGTGAGGCCACCTAGACCTTTTTTCCATCACCAGAGCTTGCCGTCCCCTTGCACTTAGATGACCGCACCTCTGGGCTATCCACCTCAGCCTCAGTGCCCCGAGTGAGCAGTCATCACCTCTTGTCGTGACTTCCACTGAGCTCCTCAAAGTCACAGACTTCACAGACCCCCTTTTCTAGACACCTTCTGCTCCACCTGTTTGAGCACTTTTGATGTAACTTGGGATACCTGAGAACTGGGAAGGTGACACTTTTTTAGTGACTTCAGTAATGCTCCTCCTCTGCTCTGCAGCATCCTGGAGATACCTCTGTTAGTTCAGGGAAGGAGGAAAATGTACGTATCTCTTAAGTACAGTTATGCTGGTATAAATCTCGCATCTAAGTGCTGGGGAGTATTAACCAGAGATCTCCAACTACCTTAGATAGCAAAAGCCACAAAACTCTGATAACATAGTATTCAACACAGCGTACTCAGACTAGTTGCAAAGCTGTTTTGGAGCAGACTTGAGCGCTTCTTCAAAGTATCACATGGTGCCACGTAGATCCACATTTAATGGGAAGTTATGTAAAAAAATAATTCCATTCCTGCACATTTCACATTTGGCAATTAGCTTTTCTTTGCTATTACCTGAACTGCTGCTAAGGCAGATGGCACTGTCTAGTTCCTGTCATCAACTGATGAACTTCAGCTGTCTCCAAAAGATGCTATTTAAAGAGAGCTTCTGCAGGAAAAGAAAATGTGACCCTGTTGTGCCAGTGATAAAAATCAGTATATTGGTTAATTGTCTGACAGACTAGCAATCACACAATGATGATGGGCAGCTGCGCATTACTGGAAGTTAGCTACTGAATATAGCCATTTCTCTTCTCTTCCTAGAGGGAGGAAAATAAATATGCTGCTATGTGTTTTTGTTCAGAACTCAAATGGCCTTGTCTATTATCAGGCTTTAATTTAATGGGATTTTGTTCCTCATTCAGGTTGAGTCCCATGCTGATTTTGTGAATAGATATACAGAAAATGTTTTAATCCGTGGTACTTTCAAATCATAAGACAATACGAAAAAATTATTCAGCTGCACCTTTGGGACTGACAGGGTCCCAAGGCATGAGAAGCAGAAAGTAAGGTCATGAATTTTCTCCCTCCTTGGTTTTGGTGCTAGAATCGGTAGCTCTGCTGCAGTAGAAAGAAGCTTCTTGGAGGCAAACAGTTTGGCTTTTCTGCCAGAAATAGAATGAGACATGATTTACAAACTGCAGAAGATCCATGGGGCCCTTGAGACTACCGACCCCAGGTGAGTATTTGATTTGTTTGTGCCAATGAACAATCCTAATCCTATATGCTGAGTTTTACTTCATAAAAGGCTCTTATTACCCATGGAGAATCTTATATATTCAGGGACAGGAGTACTGCCTACACATCAGTACGCCAAATGAAAGGGAAATACTCCAAGGTTGTCACCATCAGTGCTTAATAAGAGATGAATATAAGAGCCCACAGAACATTGGGCATCATCGAAATAAATGACTTTTAAGACTGTGTAATGAAAGTCTGGATACTTACATACCGTAGATTGCATTCTTTAGAGTCAGAAAGTGTTTGCAGACTTGAAAGATGTTTCTCATCTGCATTATTATTGTTCACAGTAGTTACAGAGGTCTCACCCCCATTGTACTTGGCATTGTGGGAAAAATAACGAAGACAGACATTTTTTCTGAAGGACTTTTATGCCGGAGCTAGAAAATACTTTCTAAGAGGTAGAAAAATGTTGAATGTGTTCATTGTAAGTATTTTCATGTAACAGAAGTTTTCTCCTCCTGCAGCTTAAAGACTGCAAGAGTGGAGGTCAAACTCCTCGCCTATATGCTTACAGAATCTTAACAAAACTATTTTTTGTGCAAATATATTACCCTAGATTTATCTTACAAAACATGAGAGGGCTATACCTTTGGCTAAGATGTTTGGCTGCTAAGCAGTTAACACCATTTATTATGGCTCTATAATTTATTATAATATTTAGTATTCTTTCTCTTGAACAGCACAGCTCAGTGATCATTATAAAGTTTGTGTGAAACACAAGTATATGGTATGGGACCGAACAGACTTTTTTCCTTTATCTAAAACATGTTTTATTGCCTCTCCATCATTTTACATTTTCATAGTGGCTTAGGCTTTATGTGGGATGAGACCCACTGGGTATGTCTGTACTGCTCATAAAGAGATGTCCCTGAAGAGGTTTTTGAATGCAATGTGCGCCGTGTCCTGCTTGACTGCCATCCACATATCTGAAACACCGACGAGTGCAAGCAGCGTGCCTCGAAGCATACAAACCTGCCTGGCACACTTCCACGAGCAGGCTGTGCATAAAGGTTTGCTTTCCATTTTGGTCCAAATGTCTGGTTTTGAGGACAATTCTTAGGCAATCTCTGCCCCAAAGAGCAAATTAGATGAGAGAAAACAGATGATTACAGTTGTTCAGGAGAGTAAAAGTTTAATTTTTTTCTACACTTAAATTGTAAAAGTGAACACGAAGGGAAAATTTCATTCTTATTTCAACTAAGACCTTTGAGGAAAGATGGTTTATTAAGAGGCGTATCTCCTTTGCTGAAAGAGTAGATGTGACTTCATATGTGGAAGCTAAGCTCAACGGCTGGCAGGCAAATTATTCTGAGGCTGCTGTGGGTGTAGACTTAGACTGGGGGACTCATTCTGACCAGAGAGAAAGAAATTTGGGGTGATATTTCAAGAGCCAAGTCTACTGGATTTCAAAATTATCATGGTAAATTTCACCCAAACCAGTACTATCTATCTAGATTCTAATTTGCCTTTCAAAATTTTTCTAGAATTGAAGTTTCAAGAACTAAAATTGATCACTTTGCGGGTTTTTCTTGCCTGGGCTTCAGACCACAACCTCAAACTTCCAAACTGCCTAAAATCTCTCCTTTTCCATCAGCAGAGAACGAAGAACCTTGTTTCTGGGACTGCAGGCAGTTTATGTCAGAAAAAAACCATATATATATGGTAAATGCGATTCTAGAGATAGCCATGACAATACCTCAAACCAGAATGGGCTGTAGTGGAAAATAATGAGCTGTCTAAAAACTATCAGCTTTTTTCTTGGTCTGTGTCAAATATTTTTGATTATTGATTTTATCTTCACTGGGACCTAGGCAATTTGCATGGATATCTTGCCCTTGATTTTTGGTGAATTCTTGATAAAGCATTCATTTCCCATTGCCTCAATTCTTCAATGGGAAAAATTACAGTTACTTACAGGAGTATTGTAAAGATAAATGGTATTGATCTCATGAGGCAGTGCTGAGGAGGGTTGTACAGTTAGTTGGATAACAAATTATGAATTTGGTTAGAAATGTTATTTATGACAGCCCCTTCCTTCAACGGAGTAGAAAAAATAGGTTAGTTTTTTGCAGATTCTGTAGAAGAAAACACAAAGTGCAGTACTCAAACAAAATGGAAAGGTGCTCAGCTTAGAGAAGTGTTTGCTATAAGTAGCTTTTCAAAATTAATGAGAAATATCCATGTAAGGGGGATTTTAATAAGCATTCTCTTGCTGAGTTCTCCATTTTTGATTAATTTAAAATAAGTCATCCAGGTTTAATGTATCAAAAGGCAGCTACATTCCAATTTTAGCTGTTGGATTTTTTGCATGGAATCATGATTTTTACTTAAATACGTGCATTTGAATCTCAAGGACATAATAGTTCTACTGTAAGAGTCTGTTTACATTTTCTGTGCTATTTTTTTCTACTTCATAAAGCCTTGTGGTTTCATTGCATCAAATCTGATAACTAATAGACTAAAGGAATGGCTATCGTTCTTTAGGTAAAAGCCCTAATTAAGAGTTACATTAACTAGCATAAAATAAGATGAATATTTCTATCAGTAGTGATACATGGAAATGTTTTAAACCTTTCTTATGTCAGACTTTGACTGTAAAATCAAGATTTTTGCCATGCAACTGATAGGGTATAATCTACCCCTCCTTATAAGAAGGAAAACTGTGTAGTCAGAAGTATCTTAGCGCCAGAGAAGGACAGGTAAGTTACCGGAGTTTGGAAGCCTTAAACGAGTATATCCTGTGCTATTCTATGATAATGGGAGAGGCTGCTTTAACTTTGCTTTTATCAGCACGTTGTGTTGTTGGCAGAATGTAAAGCACCTGTAGGACGTCTAACCTTTCAACATGAGCTGCTTCACAAGCTAAATAATCTTCCGGGTAAAACCACCATTTAAGCCCCTGTTGTGTTGCTATTTCACTCCCTTGGAGAAGATAACATGGTAGGTTGAATTATCTGGTAGCAAATTGTCAAGAATTATGTTCTGAATGACAGCTACTGTGTTAGCGCTCTGTGATGGATTCTGAAAGCCTGATGGACATTTTAGAGTGAGCAAGAACATTTTCTCAAAGTATAACTTAAAAAAGTTACATAATTTAAAAAAAACCTACCAGCAGTATGAAGAAACTATTGCTTAATTCTATATTCCTTGAGCCAAATGCCTGCTCTGGAATCATCCTATTTCCTCGGTAATAGCTAATCATACTGGGGGAACTAAATTGCATGTATCCCTTTACTTAACTTTGCAGAACACATAGGCAATTATGGGAACTAAGAAAGGTTATATTGGCCATCAGTCATTCTAGTTTTATACTTTATTCACCCCGTGGTGCCTTGTAATTGTTTCTTAAATGACCTTATTATGTTTGTGCAACACAGAAAATAGCTTACTTCACTTGCTTAAAAATTATTCGGATTCCATGTGTTCCTATTCATTAATTTTTACATGCAGATGGCTTAAATTACTTATTATAAACTGTACTTCTGTGGGGTGCCTGCACTAATTGGTAAGCCAAATTACCTACGCCAATTGTTTCTTGTGGCAGTGGTGCCATAGAATTTATTTATACCTACGCACAGACATTGCCTCTGGTGGGCCTGCACATGCAGTAGGGCTTCAGGCACTTCGATGTGCCTTGGAGCCTTCGGAAAAGGGAAGGAGTGCAGGCCACGTGCCTCTGACTTCAGTTTCTGCCTGTGTATTCTTTATCACAGGCTTTTTTCTGTTTTGCTCCTGCTTGCTCAGGATAAAAACTTATTACACGTCCGTTTCTGACAGGGCAAGCTGAATTCTGCCTTGTAAAAAAACCCACTGGACTAAATTATGGTGAACATGGGACTTTTTTGACCATCAAATATATTACCTGTATTTCACCATTATTTAGCTGAGTAGGTGGTATCCAATAACATCACTATATCATGCTTTAAATGTTTTTTTTTTTTTCATGTGTTACTGCGGTAGTGGTGAGAAAGACTGATTCTGTGAAATGGCAGTGGATACCGTCTCAAGAACTGAGAGTCTGAAATCACCTAAGCAGGTGACTTTATCCCCTTCGTGTCCTCCCCAATCTTTCCGGCACCACCAGCTAGTAGAAAAAGCCACTCTTTGGT
>KZ507869.1:27685-71285 GCA_002844005.1 Limosa lapponica baueri | reverse complement strand
TGGATGCAGTCCTGAGTAGCATTCTCTAAGCAATCCTGCTTCAGCAGGGGAGTTGGACTAGATGATCTAAACGGTCCCTTCCAACTCTAAAAAAAAATTCAGTGAAATTCAGTGAAAATTTTAAATGCCATAGGGGTGTGTGAGGGTCAAGAGAAATACAGCCCTGCAGGAGGTTAAATGATTCTGGAAACATGTTTGCTTCTCATGGAAGCCCACTTAAAGCAGAAATCAAATCAAACAAACCACCTCTAATGACATAAAGCTGAAGAACAGTGTGACAAAGTTCATATATAACACCTTCTTTTTTCCTTGGTAAACATGGTACATTTACACTGTAAACCCTCAGTTAATCATATAGCACATTTCAAAGAATGAGTGCAATGTCCTCTGCAGGTGCACAAGCATTGCATAGTCTCAAGGGCACAGATTTAAGCAGTAGCTTAAATTTACAGGTCCCAGTAGTCAGGCTCATGCTTATAGCTGACTGTTCACTGAACAGGATAACCTTCTTTGTGAAGGGTGCGAGTCAACTATTTCGCATTATCCTGAATTAATTTCTACTAGGAATCCACTGACAATAAGTCCATCTACTGCTACCTCTCTGTATCTCCACCACTTATGCGCCTCTGCTGCTGCCCTTGAGCAGGCAGAAATCTCCCAAAGGCAAGTTACCTTTGCAAAATACAAGAGCCCTAGTTCCACTTCCCATTACTACTACTGCTCATTTGCAGCTTGCCAAATACAATTCACATTTGTCTGATATTAATTTAATGAGTCAAATTAAAATGTAGCAACAATTCACTTTAGCGAGGGCAATATTACGTCTAGATATGCACTGGTGTTTTCATATTTAGTTTTTCTGTGAAAATTTGTTACTGGCAAATATCAGTTAGATCACTACTGTAATGTTTACAGGCTGTATCCTACTTGGGGATAGGCATTTCTAACATGCTGCCAGCTGGAAAACACAGCAGTTTAAAGGTGTCTGTATTACCTTGCCTTGCTGGTAATAGGCTTTCACATTGAATGTTGCAGTTGTGGTCCTCCACTAACACCTGGCTACTACCTCTAGGACAAAGAAGTTGTTTTTCAGTCTTCTTGGCCTATTCATATCTATCTACTGTGCCACTGTCCCAATGTACTTTAAGATGTCTATGTAAATTTAGAGTGAAAACCCAGGCCCAAGTAGAAGGCAATTATAATGCAAGCCTAATAGGTACCCTCCTTATGCACAGTATTTTTTGCCTTACGTATATACTCAAACAGATGCCACACTGTAATAGAAGAGCAAAAGGAAAAGTCAAAGAAAATCTACCTCCTCTACTTACTGATCTAGCAGGGCTTCAGATATCTTATCAACATGCTAGCCATCATTTAAATGCTTTGATTCAATTTTTTCTCCAAGTTTATACAGAAGGGATTTAGAATACTTACATGTAGCTATTACACACTGAAGCTATGACCTCATAATAGAAAATAAGATATTTCCTTGAGTGTAACAAACAACTGGCAATTGTGTAGGTTATAAATCCTTTCAATCTCTTTTCAGGCAAGCTACTGATGATACAGAATGCATGTGGACACAAATATTGCTGTTTGCAATGTAAGCCTCTCAGGTAACACAACCGTTTGAATAAATTCTGTAGAATGCGTTCAACTCTTGTTTGCCATTAAAGCTTTTTATTAGCAGTGACAATCCTAACTCTTCCCTCCACTAAATCCAACATACTCCATTCCTTAAACTTCAGTTACTTGCCTTGCTAGTAACTCAGCCTCTATAATAAAAATCATAGAAAGGAAGGGAGAGATGTTTCAGGTAGAGACAAATACGCCAAGTATTGTGTCCAAAGATGTTCACAGCTGGTTATTCCATATGGGAAGGAAGATCCTCCTACAAATGGATCATGTAAGATAAATTCTGTGATAAGCATTAAGAAACACACTTGTTCTTGCTATCCTTGTGACCAACATCATCATACAATAAGGAACAACTTCCTAGGGGTGGGGCACTACAACACTGACACTGCAATACAGGCTTTAGACTGCATTTCAAAAGGTAGGGTTTTTACTGCTTATGGTTTCACTTTTTGAAAAATATGTATTTTATTAAAAATTGAGTTTGCTAATTTTCAGTGGAGCTATGTTCACTAAAAGCTTGTAAAAAATTACGTAGGGTGCTATACAATATTTAATGAACTGGTGAAAAACTTCGCATTAGTGGGCAGAAAGAAAGGATTTTTTTTTTATGGTACTGATTCACTTGCTTGAACTCTGGAATAAAATGGTTTTGAAATGAAAGAGTCCAACTGCTTTGATTTTTAACATACAGGCTGAAATGGCTTTCATTATAAAGCTGATTGCTGTATAATAGTCAAGTAGCAATGGAAAAGAGATGAAAGATGATCCATTTAAACAAGATTATATTGGAAAAATTACCTTTTAGCAAATTAAGACCATTGTTCTAGACTGCCCATCAGTATCTGAACAGCTTTGATCCATATTCTGCAATATGAGAAAATATAATTCAGAGAAACACCTACCATCACTATACTTAACAGTTATTTAATTTCTGAAGAATGGTCCTGCTTAAGTGAGCCAGTGTGCTACTGAAGTAATTTATATGTAGCATGCAACACCAGCACCAAACCAATGTGTTACTGTATGTGTACATAAATAAGGACACAGTGTATTTAGGTAATAAAACATAAGTATCTTATTCAATAGACAAATCAAGTGTCTGTATGTGGCTTATAACAGATGCACATCTCCTCTTAATATCCACAAAGGCCTCATTTGTTTGAGGAAAGGGTAATTCTAATAGACACAGCTAAAATATACATACCAAAAAACCTGAGTGCAATATTTGTATCACATATCTTCAGATACAGACTACTTATTATAAAACTTGTGTAACAAAAGGATTTACTTTCTATATTAACGGCTGCGATTCTTTTTTCCCTAAATTGATAATGTGACATTTGAGAACTGATTTAATATTTCAGAGCTACTGCATGCACATACACATGGGAAGCAAAAGGGAAAAAGTCACGAGTATATGAAAAAGGTCATAGATGAGAGCAACATACACTAAAGACCACATCAAGGCTCCTAGTGGATTTTCCCTTCCCACCACTGGTAGAATTAAAGTGCAAGTTCCATTTATCTCAAGTAAATATTATAAATGGCAAAATAATCTAGTGCCAAGACCAAGTTTCACAGCTAAATGAATGCAGTGATGTAAAGATTATATTATTTAGGAAGACATTGACACATCTCAGAAGGAAAGAAGGTAGAAGGAAAACATCTCTGTAGAAGAGAAGACACAGAAGGGAAGCCCCAGCTTCACAATGGACTTAATTTTTGCTTTAGAAATGTCCTATTTAGAGCAGAGAGAACAGGATGTTGGATGTCTCCTCAGAGCTGAGCTTGTTAACTTATTATAAACAGAGCTGGCTTCGGTGACACAATAGTCACGGAAGAGTAGATTCTCATGATCTGCAAAATTCCCCAAATGGTAAGTTTCCTATAGAAAGTGAGAATACTAGAAATTACAAGGGTAAAAGGAGGGGCATTTTAAAGACTCCTGAGCAATAGTACCATTTCCCCTAGCAGTGGGTTTGTGGAACACTGCACAGGCTAAATGCAAACAAGTCAGTCCAAGTAACAGGAAAACCAGTTTCAACAGCAGCAGAACTAAATTATTCTGAGATATAGCTGGCTGCATAGTTTCTATTCTCATGCTGTTGAGATACCAAAAGTTTTTGGTCAGGCCAACTACTGTCGCTTGAAATTAATGGAAGGAGCTTTGTCTGCCTCAAAGCCTGAATGCTCAAGTCGACTAGTCCTTTTTTGTTTTAAAAGAAATTTGCATGCTGGGATTAAGGTGGGGTCATGATTTAGTCTAATTAACAAGAAAACTTTAAAGAAAAGCACTATCAGAAAGGCTCCAAACTAGCAACACTATACTAAGATGAGAAGCAATTCTAAATAAAACTCACTTGAGAATTATTGCTCAGAGCATGTTTTAAAAATCTACAGGAAACCGAAAATTTAAGTATCTCATAAGATTTTTAAGGAATCCTAGAAGGCTTAGCACTAGGTCTAGAAAGATAGACAGTTCTTTCAATAATAAGGCATTTTTGCATTAGCATTAGATTGAAGGTATTTTAAGCAGTAGTTGCCTAGTGTTTGGATATCTGAACTTGCTTTAAGTTTTTAGGAATGTCACATCCTAACAGCTAAGCTGTGTCTATGTTTGTTTTGTGTGTTTGGTTTGGAGTTGGTTTTTTTGGCTTAGGTTTGGGGTTGCGTTTTGTTTTGTTTTTTAAGACCTTATCCCTCCCTTACTTCAGAAGGGGCCAGTAAAACAAAATATAGTTCTTCCTCTAGAAAGTAGAGAGATTTAAGGCTGTTCCTGACTTTAGACCTAGCAACTAAACAAAAGCATAGGGGATATCTGAGAAGCTGGAAGAGACAAGTCATCTCTTTGAGGTAGTCTAGTAACTTCATGTAGCTGAGGACGCCATTCCAGTTTAAGGCCATTTTTCAGGCAAGGGGAAGGAAAAGGGGGTTTCACACTTACTAACATCCTCCCCCCATCATTCCCCACCTCATTTCTAATTCAGTGTTTATTGTCATGAGTTTGGTGCACAGATTTCAGCCCCACATTGGGGCATGTGGAACGCATGCAGACCATCATCCCTGGCTGCTTCCTTCACATGAAGAAAGGAAGAACAATCAGGAGAACCTGTCAGTGTTGGCAACCCAGGAAATCCCTTGTGTAAGCACCAAGAGGGACAAGGGTGCAAAGCAATTTGAACTCTGTGCCTAAATCTGACATTTGTTTTTATTACTGTCAGTCTCTGATAAAAGGCAACAGTATATTAGACATCACACTATCAGTACCATCATATTGCTGCTATTTTTCTTATAAGTGATTGCACTATGAGACGACATTAAGGAAGAATGTAAGAGTGTTAATTCCATTTGAATTGAAAGAAATAAGAATTGTATGTCATGCTATCTGGGAAAGGATAAGCTGGGAAACATACAACCCAGGAGACTTCCAAGTGAAAAGGGAAGGAAGACTAGGAAGAGAGTGTCTTTATATTATAAAGGTCATAAGCTTCAGACAGCTTCATTTGCAGCCACTGTGCTTTCACACAGCCTCTAAAAGCCAAAGAGAAACACAATGCAATAGCTTTCACAAGAAAGGAAGAGTTTCTCCATGTAGTCCCATTCAGTTACTTTGACACTGCATTTGTTTTGAATGGAAACTGGGTATACAAGGCCAGCTCTAGACTTCTGTTAAAAATAGTTTAAGAAAGTCCCAGGGATTCATTTCATTTTTTGATCTTGTCTTCAGCTTTGTTGAAGACAATCTTTTGCTTTATCAGATTAAACTTTTAGTATAGTTACCTTGTTCAGGTCAGAAACAAGTTCGGCTGAGGTTAAAGTCATAGCTGTCAGAATTGTTTTGGATTTAGTGGATTTATTACTGGCACCCCCATCTTCTGCTCTAAAGAGAACATCAAAATGCCAGTAAAGCTGCAACTAATAAATATGAGATTTGATGCAACCATGGGCCAAGTGCTGTAGAGAAATCTTTTCTGACAGACTCCAGCTGTGCAGCTTTCTTTCCAGTAAGAGGTAGTATCATTTGGACTTCTGAAAAATTACTTGCCTGGATCATGTTTTATGAAGGCCCATTTACAGTGTTATAACAAAATAAAAAGGATCTAAAACAGGCTGTAAAACAATTTTCATTTCAAGTCATTCTTCAGTGCTTCACTGGTATAAATCAGTCCCAGTACATAAGAATGAGGTCCACTAAGTGTCAAGTACAGCAAAGACTGCTTATCTCCTTTTAAGTGGTGGGATCATAACTATTCTATCAGACTTTTCCATTCCCCCATTTAGTCATTAACAGCGTTGATTAATACCAGCTTCAAAGCTTTTATTAACTAGTGCACCTCCTAAGAGCTACAACCACCACTTAACTTGTGCTCTGCAGATAGCAAAGTACTTTACATATAATAGTTCTCATGGCATATCTTCAAGCAATTCTTACCAGGCTCTCCTGAGGCTTTGATTTTATGCTGAATGACTACATTTGCAAGTGGTCAGATAACAACAACTTTCAGATTACAAAGTAATTTGGAATTTAAATGAGCTCAAGTTGTCTGCAAGTCTGTAGTTATTTACAGTTAGTAGGTTTCCCTCCTTGCTGAACACACCTAGAAAAAAACTTTTGTTATAGTGGTTATGGGATCATTAGGAGAACAGTTGCTGTTTTGCTTAGAGCTCACCGAAATGGTTTTGATAGTTGCTTCCAAGGAAAGTAGAGCTTAAGACAACAATGTAGGATTTGTAGACTGACATGGAAAGAACAGATTTGATCAGATTGTAATGACCACTTAGTCACAAAGCTACTGCCCATGAAATCATGTTTACATAACAGCTGAAGTTGGTGTGTGAGCTCTGCAATGATATATTGGATGAAATTGTGAAGTTTTATGCCCATTACTCCATCATACAGCCTGTTGAGAGGAAATGTATTGTCGCTGCATGTAATGAATTCATATTTTACTTTGAATCATTTTACTTCACCGTTTGCAACTCACAGCAAAATTAAGGTTGAAGTATAACATTGAATATCAGCTAAAGAAATAGGTTATCCTTAAAACATACAGTAAGCTACCCTGGAAACAAAGTAAGTTGATTCCCAACCAGCAATTTTTGAGCCCCACTGCAAAGTAAGTGTAGGTGAAGTCAACAGAATTATGCTGTCCCAACTGATCTAACCAGCCTCTTCATCTGAGGTCTCAGGAACACCAGAAATAATTTATCATAAACTAGAACTACTGCAGTTAGGCATTTCTGTTGCTGTAAAAATGTATTAAATTTACCTGTAGCTCCACAATTAAAACCTAAGCTTTAGAGGATCTATGAATGTTCGTATATCTTCAAAGCACTTCACAGATCAATCCTTTTCAGCATCGTTCCAAGAGTGGAAAGCATTACCTTTTATTTAATGGAGAAACAAGCTGCAGAACAAAGAGGCAGTGACTCATCTGCCAGTTAAGTGCCTAGATACCATGGGGATGATACAAGAGCAGAGAACAGAGTGTCCAGAGCAGATCACATCATTTGCCGCTAGTTTCCAGTACATCAATCTCATCTCCCTTCTATATTTAATCTTTCATATATCTGTTCTGTTAACCATTTTCCATGCCTATGCTACCCTGCTATTCGGTCACTTCTCATAAATGTGCATCTTCCATCTGCTTCCCTCCCTTACATATGACACTTAGTTCCTCTGCTATCTGTTATTTATCTTATACTGGTGGTACCTGAAAGCTGCAAACATGTTCAGTTCCCTGTATCCCTTTGAACTTTCTTTCTCAGTGGATCCAGGCAGCCAGGCTCCTTTTCATTTCCAGTAGCTCTTAGTGGAAGAGGGCTAAATATTGAAAATAGCTTTGCAGTTTCTTTGCACCCAAAGGATGTCTATTTTTCCGCTAAGGGCACAAATCTGAAGCAGAGCTCTGTTCTTCATCAGCTTGTATTGATTTCTCAAAGCTTTCACATTTATTAGCAATCTTCAAAATACTTTCCTTTGTGTAGTCAAGAATTCAAAGTTTTCTAAGTACTTTTGCTAAACCTTCTTGTTCATTTCACATAACATTTTTCCTTAGCCAAGATTTAGACCAATTATATGCATAGATCAAATTCTGTACTCAGATACATAAAAGATGGCCTCTGTTTAATGGTACAGAGTGACACTGAATACCATCAAAAATCAATGAGAATTTCATATGCAAATGCTGTAAAAAGCACCATTAATATTTATTTCTGTTTCCAAGTATGCATTTGGGAGCATAAATTTAGGCATTTGGGGAGACAGGATGAAGACAGAAGTTAGCTTGGAGAACGTACACCAAATCCCCTGTGTTTCATAGCACCTTACCAAGGCCAATCTTGTTGAGCTACTCTAATCGCCACCTATTCTACTTAAATCTAGTTGAGATTGCTATGTTTTGGTTAAGGACAGTTTGAAAGAGACTCAGGCAGATTCCTTTGCCTTTTTCAGTTCATGAACAGAAAAAGCTCTTTTGTTCTGATAATCAGATTCAATGTTTCATGTAACATATATTTCCTACATGAAATACACAGTAAGTGACAGTGAACTGCCTTCCACTACGCAGTTCCATATCTACTTAAATTCTATATAAGCACCCTTACATGCAGAGAATGCGGGGATAAATATATACTCAAAATATGTTCCTTCCTCCTCCTCAGATGCCTTAGTTCCTGGTCTGCAAAGTACTGTGGTATCAGTAAGATCACAACAAACCTGTTGTTTAGACTTACTGGCTCCTTGTATCTTTTCTTTGAAGGGTTCTTCCTTCTGGATATTAAGTTCTTTAAAACTCTGCAAGACACCTTTTTTTCTGTGAGGATAATGTGACCCTAAGGTTTAACTAGCTGAGATGTTACTGTAACACATGGGTTTTTTTCTAACAAGTATTATTTAGACCAACTTGTTTTCATCCAATATAAGCCTGCAACTCTTTCAGCATATGTTTTTAGTCCTGTTTGACTTGAGAAAAACAGTTTATTAACATTCTACAGGTGCTGGTTTTGTGCACTTTTTTTCTAAGCATCTGGTCCAACACTGTCTGCAACAAGTCTATGTGGATCTTCGTGTCCTCAATCCTAGGACAGTTCCTAGGATAACAATCAGATTATAATCCAGACAAAGCAACAGATCAAACACTAGACTGAAAAGACTACTCCTCTGTAGATACCTCAGTAAAAGTCAGCAAAGCAGCACAAATTCAGAACAGCTTATGATCTAGGTGACCACTGAGGAAGACCCATGCAACCAGAAACATTATGGCAGCAGCAGCACTACTAAATTTCCTTTAAGCTTTTATTTAAGATGGTAGCAACATCCAGCTTGATAGCAGTAAAAAAAGTCACTATCTGTGGAACAACTATAAATTTATTCCAAAAACATCTATTGTATCACCATGAAAATGTCACACTTCTAGTTTTAAAAAAATACCCTGAAGCTTTACACTTCATTACATTGCAGTGAAGAAATCCCCTCCTGCAATAACTGTAATGGTTATTAGTATGTATTTGGGCAACTACTAATATAATCATAGAATCATTCAGGTGGAAAAGATCATTGGAATCATCAAGTCCAACCATCAACCGTACTCTACAAAGTTCTCCCCTACACCATATCCCCCAACACCTCATCTAAATGACTCTTAAAAACATTCAGGGATGGTGAATCAACCACCTCCCCAGGCAGCCTATTCCAGTGTCTAACCACTCTTTCTGTGAAGAATTTTTTCCTAATGTCCAGTCTAAACCTACCCTATTGCAGCTTGAAGCTGCGTTCCCTCTTGTTCTATCACTAATTAATTGTGAGAGAAGACCAGCACCAACCTCTCCACAATGTCCTTTCAAGTAGTTGTGGAGAGTGATGAGCCAGCCATAGAGTCATGGTTCTTAAATCAGGCTTCTGAAGCTATGATCAACGCATAGCAATAACTCTTACATCCTCTCAGCACAGTATCAGGTAGTTATAGAAAAAAAAATCATGAAGATAAGTGGTAGCGAAATCACACATACTACAGTCACACACACAACTGTAACCATGAGTGCGTTGTTGTAGAGAACATGGACAAAAAGCTTGCCTTAGAAAACTTTACAACCAGTGGCCTTCAAGCAGTTTCCACTGAAACACAGTGAATACTGCAGTCTTTTTCCTATGGCTTGGAAGCATCTGTCCCAGTCTGAACCCCTGGTTAATGGGAGTCTTTACACAGTTGGCTGACAAACTGCTCATTTGCAAGGCCTGCAGTGACATGCCTGGCTTCCAGTCCTAGAGGAAAACACTGGATGCTCTTCTATTACCCCACCTCAATTCTGCATGCATATTTTATCAACACTTTTTAACCTGGTTGCCTGCACTCTGCACTATTTCTGGTCAGTTCTGGCTTCAGAGTTTAACTGTTTGATTGCACTACCTGCAGAAGGGGAGTATGGGATTATCACCCGTTGATAAGAAAAAAAAAACCCAGATCATCACTAAGCACGAGAAAGGATCCAATCCCAATAGCATCCTGATTCAAGATTAGTATTTTGTACATGGCTAGAGTTGCGCAAGACAAAATTTTCTTTCAGGATAAATTGGATTTCATCCACATGCAAAAAAGATAACACACAGAAAGGGAAAGAGCCTTCTAAATCATCACAAATAATTTTTCATATGGAGCTAATTTACATGTCACCAACTAAACACTTGTTGCAGCACTAAATAGATGCCTTACTAACCTGCTTTCTTGGACTCCCCAGTAAGACCTGGGGGAGCTGGTCCCTCCCTGCTACAGCCACACATGCCAGTCCAGGCCAGGGCTGTCTGCCACTGACTCAGAGGACAAGCAGGAGGAAATAACACCCTCTAAGCTGGCACAATTCAATCTGCTCAGCTGATATGGCAGAAAGCCATGGAGAAGGGAATTTGTTTTCACTGGTGTTACTGCAATATTTCAGCATGCTTTAAAATTGTTTAAGCATGTTACCTACTGAGGTACTAGATATACAGACAGTAAAGCCTTTCCAGGAGGAAGGAGAGCTCCACAGTTGAGATGTTGAACTGTGACTGCAACTCAAAAATTGTTGTTGAATTTAACTGGGTTCAACATCATTCTTCTTGCAGACCTCTGATATGTTTAGGATAAGCTAGAGTTTTTCAATTCCTCAGCTCCACTACCGTACTCCCCTTTTCTCCTACCATCTACCTTCTGAGAAGGTAACCTCCTACCATTAACATATTTCAACCTTGGTTCATGCCCTGCTGTAATTTACTAAACACACATTCACAGGAGGCAATATGAGATGCAGATTTCATATTTAGCTGATCCTTTACAGCCTTAGAGGGGCCACATGATTAACGCACCCCATATTTTGAATTGGCCAGAGCTCAAAGCCTAAAGACACTTTCACAATGGCCATACCTTAGTTTCATATTCTACAAAGTACAGAAAGCATAATGAATCCATACTGTGAGCTGGCTTGCTATTATAGCTGACAGAATAATGATTTTTCTCTTACTCATCTTCAGAGCCAGGTAGTTCAAACCTGAGTTAGAAGAACCTACTTGCAATTGATTCTGGCCATCATCAATTTTGGGAGAAGTTCAGAGAGAAAAAACCATATCACATCTGCACCCTCGGCAAAGAAATAATCCTGGATGCTGCAAGTACTTCAATAAAGTGATCTGCTCTTTCACAAAGAAATTTGTATCAAAAATAACGCTTTTGCTTTAAATATTCTTTATGTAGATTAAACAAAGAATCCATTTAGACAGTAATTAATTTAAGGATATGCCCATATGCCATAGGATGGACCAAGCTCCCAAAACATTAATTGAATATTTTCCATCACCCAAGACAAAAAAGGCTTATTATAATTGTTCTGTCAGATTACACAGTTCAGCCAGAATATGGTTGCCATCTGTACAGATAACTCCCTTCAAAAACTAGGAAAGCATTGATCTGATTTCAGTGAAACACTATATTATATATGTTGACATGGTAGAGGTACCCTTTTCCCCTTGCCCATCCTCCCTTTCATCATGCTGAGAGGCAGCAGGAAGTCACTGTCCTGATTGACACCATAGTTTAGGTCTGTGAAGACTGGAAGTATAAGTTGCATTTGTCTGTGCATTCCTTTTGTTGTCAACCTGAAAAATACTGGTCTTCTAGGAGTTAAAGCTCTTTAGGAGCTCACATTTTCTATACTGAATATTCTTCTTTTATAAACTCCAACCTTTTGGCAGCTTTTTTTTTTTTAGCTCACAAATTTCTCACCTCCTGTATCATAATTTGAATTCCTTTCTGAAGAGTATGTCTTAAACTAGCAATTGTGCCTTAAATATACATAGTATCATTATTATGTGGATTAGAAATACATCACAGTAGAAATCCTAGGGAAAAGGCACTCGCAGTCTTTTCAGAAAAAAAATTTGTCATTTGAGACCATGCAGATGGCTTCCTGACAGAAAAATCTAGGTTTGCTAGGTGGACTAAAAAAAAAAAAAAAATCTCTAACTTAACACCAGCAACTTTTCTGTACACCGCTTACAAGTTTGATTTTTTTGGCATGTATTAGAGCTTTCAAGAAAAGCCACTAGAATAACAACTCAAAACCTATTTTCTTTTAATGCAAATTCCAAAATTCTGTCAAAAGGCTTCTCTTTGGCAATGAGTATTAGCTACAGCATTACACATTAAAGAATTGCTGATAAACTGAAAGAGAAAATATGTTGCTAAGTATTTAAGAATGAGTAATATTAGTACCTTAAGACAGACCAAAATTAACAATAAGCAATTTTTTATATCTAAAAGAAGGACTATTAGTAACATTACCTGTTAGCAAGTCAGTTGTCACCACTGATGTGCCTGAGAAACAAATAATGGGTTTCAAAGTGGCTGCCTACTGATCAGCTTATTCCAAGCTCCTCATACATTCAGGTGAACTGCAGGTCTGAATGAGCATCACTTCATCCAAAAGCAGATTCCCTGGGATGCCAGTTCTGTAACAGTCCAAAATAAAGTCTTTCTCCGTCCTCACCCTGCCAAAAGTGAAGTGTCAGATGTCCTCTAAAGCCACTTGTCTACAAGTGACCTAACGCACCACTCCAACTCAAAACCAGATTAAGTATTAAATGCAGGTTGAACTGATAGAAAGCATTTGGTGATCTGCCATAACAGTATCAGTTTGTAGGGTTTTTCTTTTCCTAACCATGAGCTCCCTCACTGTTTCTCTTCTTAGGTTGTCTGAAAAGGCTTATATTTAGCACAGAACCCCTTTCTACACAGGCATTACAGGAGAGGTTTATGAAGATTTTAAAATTCAGAACTGCAGCCTGTCAGTTTTTCTTCACACAGCTCTGAGCCCAGTTGTGAATTTGTGGAGGTGGATGTGTGGGGGAGTTGCAGGCTTCTTTCTCCTTCTTGCTGATGGGAAGAGATAGGCAGCAGAAAAGGATATCAGGTTTACAACATTAAGACAGATAGAAAAGGCAACTCTAACATGCATATCACCATGGAGCACAGCAAGCAGAAGGTGCCGTGTCTAAGGGAGAGCCTGTACATCACAATGACATCACTCAACAACCTGAGGGTTGTCTAGAGCTACATACAATTTTAAAACACCAGTGGTGACAAGCATAATATGTGCCTATATTTTAAAACAAGAAATGGGTCAGAGCTTATCAGCTTATGGATATTTTTGTGATCCATCCAATCAGGAATTCAGAAAACAGAAGAGCTTACCTTGAGCATACAAAACAAAGGAGCATTTTATACATAAACTCTAAGTATGCTTCATGAAATATAATGCACACAATGAACATAAACATGTAAGAGGCAGTTAAAGAGGTGCCTGCTTTTAAAAGCCTAAACAGGTGGTTCTGGAACATGACAGATTTATATCCTACCTTCACCTTGTAACTCCTGGTTCATTCTGGTATTTTCATGATGACTAGACCCAATGCATTGCATCAGAAGGTCTGATCTGAGTTTTTAACTAGTTTCCCCTGTATTTCTTTAATTTAGCAGATAAAGTTTTCCTGAAATCCAGTGGAAGAAGCTGAAGCTAGGTATATTCAGAGTATAAATATGGTGCATTTTTTCTTTAGTTTCCGTCACAGTAAGGAAAGTTAGACATTGAACAACCTTACCAAGGGACATGGTGCACTTCATTGCCCAATATCTTGAATACCAAAATGTCTTTTTGCAGCATTCTATAGCTCTGAGGACAAGAGGGAAAGGCACAGGGGCCAGGTGCTGCTCTCCTTGAACACCTGCAGGATTTTAGCTTCAAAAACCAAGAGATGCTCTATGGGTAGCAAGGCTGGCTGGGGAGAGATGAGATCTACTTAATGAAGTGGGACAAGAGCATCTTCAACAGGTTTGCTAGCTTAGTGAGGAAGGCTTTAAACTAGGTTTATGGGTGGATGAAGACCAGAAACCAGAGAGGGAATAATAAATTGAGAAAAGGGGGGTCATACCCACCCAACAGCATAACAAGGGAAGATCTCACTCTTCCTGCAAAAGTGATGCCAACTGAAGTGCCTGTACATGACTCCGCAGCACATGAAACAGAGGATGAGACAGATCTGTGTGAACCTGTAGAGCTAAGATGTAACAGGGTAGACATGAAACAGATGGGATAGCTCACACAGAGCCCCACAATCAGAAGATACAGGCTCTTTAGGAAGAGCAGGCTGGGAAGAGAAGGTGCTGTGCTCAGCATAAATGCTCAATACATGAAGGCTTGACACAGGATTAGCAGAGGGCTGGGAGCTTACAGACCAAAACTAGAGAGGAAGCCAAAAGGAGTATCCATGGTGGAGATCACCTACAGACCACCAGTCAAAACCTCCTCTGAACAAAAGGAAGAAGCCTTATAACATAGGCCTTAGCTCTCATGAGAAATTTCAACTACATAATGCTTGTGGAAAGGGCAATACAGTGAAATGCAAGCAATCCAGGAGATTTACAGAACATGTCTGAGAAAGTTTATGGTGCAAACGCTGAACAGGCAGCTAGGGGTGGTGCTCTGCTAGACCTTCTACTTATAACTAATGAACTTGCTGAAGATGTTCAGGCAGGTGTAGCCTTTACTACAGTGATTATGACTTGCAGTTTAAGACCCTAAGGGAGTGAGGCAGAAAAGGAGCAGAGACCCTGGATTTCAGGAGAATGGATTTCTGTTTATACAGGTGGCTGGGACCCTGTGAAGCATTGCCTTGGGAGGCAAAATGGCCCAGAAGAGTTGGCCGATCTGCAAGGACAACCTTGTCAGATCACAGTAGCAGTCTTCCAGTGTGCTAAAGAGTGAGCAGACAAGCCAGGAGGCCAGCATGACTTAATAGGGAACTCCCGAGTTCCCGAGTGCACTCAAGTGCAAAATAATGTATGAAGTTGAAAGCTGAGACAAGCTACCTGGGAGGCATAGCAAAGTATTGCCCGGGCAGGCAAGGATGTATCTAGAGAAGACAAAGTTGAACTGGAGCTGAAACCAGTAAGGAATGTGAAGGACAAAAGCTAGCAGAAGAATTTTGTGGGGGAAACTGCTACCCACAGTAGAAAAAGGCCAAATTAAGAACCACTTAATCAGCTGGATGTATCCAGATCAATGGGACCAGAAGGAATGCATCTAAAACTGGCTAACATCATTGTAAGGCCACTCTTTCATCTTTGAAGAGCCATGGCATTTGGGGGATGATCCCAGTGACTGAAGACAAATACCATGCATTTTTTTTTTTAAATAGGGCAAGAAGGAGGCTTTGAGATACTACAGGCCAGTCAGTCTCACTTCACTCCCTGGGAAGATTTTGGAGCAAGTCATCCTAGAAGTCATTTTCAGACACTTGAATAAGTCAGTGATTCGCAACAGTCAACAGGAATTAAGCAAGGGGAAATCATACCTGACCAGCCTGTGATGAGATGACTAGCTCTGAACCAGGAAAGAGCAGTTAAGATATAAGTGGCCTTGAGTTCAGCAAGTCTCCAATGTTGTCTCCCATAACAACCTTGTAGCCAAACTGGTGGGACAGATGGACTACAAGATGCATAAAACCTGGCTGGAGTTGCAAGCTTAAAGTGTAATGATCAACAGTTCAATGTTGCACTTGAAGCCAGTTAGTTACTGTTAGTGTTCCTCAGGGTTCAATGCTGGGGTTGGTGCAGTCCAGCATTTTCACTGATGCCCTGAACAACGGTATGGAAGGCACCCTCAGCACGTTCAGAGGCGAGTTGTAACTGGGTGCATGATTGATGCAGTGGGGGATAGGCTGCTGTCCAAAGGGACCTCAAAAAGCTGGAGGAGTAGCAAAAACCTCATGAAATTCAAAGACGTGAAAGTGTTTCACATGAGATAGAATAACCCCTGTTAAAAATAAAATTCAAATCAAAAGCCAATTAAAAGAGGGAAGACTAACTAGCAAGATGTACCTTGCTGTAAGAAATAAATAGAAGTACAGGAGTTTAATACCATTTTTCCTCTACAGCTGTGCTAACCCGTGGCAGGGGGTTGGAACTTGATGATCTTTAAGGTCCCTTCCAACCTGAACCATTCTATGATTTTATGATTTACGGTTGGCCAATTCAACACTTTTTTGTAGGTCAGGCTACACTGCTGCTGCAGCGTATGCTTGAAGTAACTGCATTGCAAATGGTCCTGCAGGCTGCCTGTGGAAAGCTGCTGCTTTACATTGCAGTCCATGGGAAACAACAATAACTGATCCTACGATAAATCTAGACCAAAAGCCACTTTTTCTGTTGCCATTTAACTTGGCACCCTTTTCAGTATAGCTGCCTGTCGAAGAGGACTTGATCTTCCTGCCTCCTGTTCCCTTCATATGAAGAAATACTTTAGTCAATATCTGCTAGATGCAAATATTGTTTCAGTGTTTCCAAGTTTGAAGTCCCCTAACTGTAGCTTGTTTAAGTTTAAAGGCATTGCCCTGCCTGTGGCAAGTTTTCCATTCTTCCAACTCCTTATTTCCTTCCCTCATAACTCTAGAACCTAGACAGTAATTCCTAGTCATGTCAGTTTTGTACAGTCTTTCAATTTTTACATGCTATCATGCATAGAAATCCTTTCCCCTGTCATTTTCAAGCCATTAAACTGCCACTACAGTGATTCAAAGTATTGCTTTAAAATCCTATTAAAGGATTATGCAAAAGCCTTTTGGCAATGCTATAAGGACAGTACATTGGGCTGTGATATGAATGAGTATATATATGTGCAGGGGAAGAGGGGGGAGCAAAGCAGGAGGAAAGATTTTATGAAATTTCCTGATGCTAAACATGAAAGAAGAAAAAAAACTGTAAAAGCCTAAGCAAAGAGTCAGCGTAAACAAACACACCAATGAATGAAACTACTCCCAGCTGAAAGTGGAGGGTCTTCAATAATCTTACAGTGGGTGGTCCCATTAGTTTCAGTGGTTCCTCCCACCTGCAAGCTGCATCACAGAACTGGTAGCCTCGTTTTATCCCAGCACTGCTAGAAGATTGAAAATGATGATAAAGCTGATGAAAAAAATGTGTAGTCTATTTTCAGCCTAACCACTCTGCAGCTTACATGTGGCCAAGGCATTTGAAGTAAATGACATGAACAAAAGGATGAAAGAAAAGGCTGTTGAGAAACACTTGCACTGGGAACAGAGTTTAAAAAAAATTAAAAATTCACTTCTTACTGCAGATCTCTGAGAAGTATCTAAATAGCTCAAATCCTGCAAGTGAAATTTTGCTTGGCAAGTGAACATTTATATCATAAAACACTGCAATTGCCTTCCTCATCAAAAATACACTTTTATGTCTAGGTTAGTGAAAGTTGCACTTTTAGGTATGATTTTAAAAATCCACAGCAAGGGTCTATCACTGACTTCTTCCTCTAATATTTGCAACTGTGAGGAATCAAATAAGAGCAATTCTGAAGAAACATAGTTGTGCATTATACCTCCAAGCCAAGTTTTTTCCCTATACAAGGAAAAACATACTAGTTTTTTAGGCATCTGCCTGCCTGTATATAGCTTTATGTAACCTCCATATAACATGGGAGATCTTTTGCCTTGCTATAAAAGGTTTATGAGCCAACTACTTCTTTTAGCTAAGTTCCTCTATATAAAGTATTCAAGCTGCTGGTTCATAGGACAATAAATCCATTTTCAGCACCTAATCCTGAATCTAAAGTGCCAGGACCAGTTAAAGCAAACCAACAAAAAAAATCAGTTTGCTAAGGCCAATCTGATCATAGATTTTTGAATAACTGTGTCTTTGTCCCCCAAAACCTTTTGCTGTACCCAGTGTTGCCTGATCATTCGTAGCCAGCATATGGCTGGCATAAGTGTTCCAAGAAATATGGATTCAGTTAACATTCATGTTACTATAACACCCCTGATCTAGGCCAAATGGATACTTCCATACTATGGAGAGAACCCAGATCTGATATCAGTGAATATGTATCCCCTGATAATATTTTTAAGGTAAGTCCAAGCCTGTCTTAGTTCACAAGGGATACTTTTCCTGAAAGTATTGCTTCTATTTGCAAACATTTATAATAGCGACAATCTCTGACTATATCAGCTCTAGACACAAGCCACTAGAAGGTGTTCTCATTGAAGTGAGAAGTGCTGTTGCATCATGCACATATATACACAAGGACCCACTTTAGTTAGTGGTTTACTTTTCTCTCTGTGGATTTAAACTTCAGCTCTGAGCAAGCATGACTACATTCACAGCTCACCTCTGCAATATTACCTGTAAGACATCAACTTACCATGAATAGCAAGGCAGGTGGCAAACTGTGACAGCATATGTCCCCTATTCTTCCTCCCCGCACACCTCTCTAATCCTTAGGGAATCATTTTGTTCCTGCCACTTCTCACACTTCCACCTCTCCCAACACAGCAACAAGACTCTATCCCAGCTTCTCTGTCATTACATGCATTTACATATATGAACTGTTCCTGTATCCTCCAGACTAAACCTCCTTTGTTCTAACGAGAAGAACCCCACTAAATTTAGCCACTAACTAGCCAGGAGAACAGCTAAACCACAAGTTTACTCTATCTGGATCTGATTTTCTAAGTTGGATCTGATCTTAAAGCTGGATCTGATTTTCTAAGCAATATTGTCTAGTATGGACACAGTTTAACTAGACTTGATAGAGTCAAGATTCCTTAGAGAAAGTTCTATCACATGTGCTACACAGGAATCCAGACTAAAGAAGGGTCCTCCAAGCAATAATCCAGATGAATGAATTCTTAATTTTGCTATCAAAAAGCTAGTTTTGGTCATTTTACTCCTATCACAGCAAAATCTGAGCTTGTACCCTGGAGCTTTTCAGTACAAGGTAGAACAAGACTCAAACACCATTGTTTGCCTTCGTCTGAGTCTAACAACACAAGACTGTCATTATTGCCGCTTTTTCTTTTAAGCGGCCTATGAACTCTCCAACTGTTGGCACCAACATCTAAAAGGAACTAAGATGCCATCAAGCATCATCTTTAACAAGGTTGAAATAGCTAGTAGAAGGGGACCTGTTCTGTTAGACTTTTTAGATGTAGCTTATCTTTTAACTACAGCAGGGTTAATTCCTTCTTTACTAGTAACCGAGAATTTTAATACTTTCTGGAAAAATAAGCAAACTGGTTTAGATAGTTTTCACTGAGTATACACAGATAAGTTGTATGCTTAATTTTTTTTCCACCTCTGATGACATAATTAAAGATGGTCAGGAAGAACTAAGAGGGGGTAAATCTAATTTTTATGGAGAACACTTGCAACCAGCCATCTTCTTTTAAAAGTCCTTCTCATTAAAAAGAATAATGAGTTTCAGAATGAAGCACCCTCACAGCTTTTAATAAGGAAAAACTACTCTTCCTTGAAATTCAGTTGTACACTATTCCTCTTCAGTGGAAAAGTAGAGGAAATCCACTACTTTAAAGATCCCATTTTATTTTGTCTTCCAAGGAATTAACTTCCATTCATGTGCAGAACTGGGTGAACCAGGCAAGAAATCACTTTCCTTCCTACTCAAACCAAGTTTCAAAACCATACTGAGTCAGAATCCCTGTGAAGGGACCATTAAATCCGTGCTTCCATATCCAAAGGGTTTAGTTATTTTATATTGACTTTGGAATACCTGTCAAGAATAGCTGTCAAGAATAACGTGGAGCTTTATCTCCCCTAGAAACAAACTGTATAAACTTGCAGGAAATACACCTTAAATGATAGCTGATAATAATGGTCTGATAAAGGTACTTGATTACTGAGGTAATCAAGGTTCATTTTTTAACTCTTTACAGGGTCCCAGCTAGACTTCAGGCAGATTGTTTTCTTTTTCACAGTTCTTTTATAGGGAGGCATATAAAATCCACCCTTCATCTGCCCTCTTGTCTTGTCCATGAGAACTTCCAGGACTCTGTTTAAAGTTCTGTGGTGCTATCACAATAAAATCAAATAGAAACGTGTGGGAGGCCTGACCTTTCTGGTCTAAAGCAAGCATAGCAACAGGAGATGAACCTTCTGTTCGTTTAAAGGTGATATTTCCAAGTTTGTTTCCACCAGTGGGGTGGCAGAGTCTATATGCAGACAAACACTTTTGCACCAAGTAGAACCATGCACAAAAAGGAAATTCAGACCAAACCAAACTTTCAAATAAAACTTCAGAGTTTTCTTTTATGGTATGCAATAGGAAGGGAAAAAACTTCACAAGTTTCTCTCCATGCAGTGTCATTTGTGATACTTTCATTAGGAGTTAGAACTATAACACTGAAAGTCTCACTTTCTTATGCAAACAACCAGCATTTCCTCTAAGAGTCACATTCAAGTTATATACACTGTCCCAGCTGTCATTTCTAGCTATTTAATCAGAAAGATGTTTCCTAGGAACATAAAGCAGGAGGTGATTAAGTTAAATTAGAGCCTATATTTACAAGCATCCCCTTTAGCAAGCATATTTTTCTGCAGCATGTATATATTCCTAAGGGTTGTTCAGTGGTGGTATCTGAATAAATGAGACTGCTAATGGATGAAGTGCACAGTATTAATCCCTCTTCTAGACACCTTGCTCCCTCTTTAGCAGTAACAAGTGTTACAGGTTTATCAGCAGTATAACTAAAGTGCCCAGGGGCAGCTGAGCTAGCACTTTGTTTTCCTTCCTCTTATCCCTTTCCATCCAACTCTAGCTACAAAACAAACACATTTTTAAACACAGCTTGAGGCATCAGAGGTGACAGCTGCTTCCTGCATCCGTCAGCCTCATAGCTAGGACACTCACTCCAGACAACTTCACTGCCTTCTCAGGAAAACAAAGGGAACTCAAAGCCTGTTGCCTCTGGAAAAAAAGAGGGGAGGGTTTCTCTTTTCCCAGTAAGGCAGTTCCACCACAGAAACTGAAGGAGGATTAACAGGAGCAGGACCCAGGACATGCAGGTCTAAGTACTGAGCCCTATCATTGTTCATTTGCTATCTCTCAACAAATCTGATTTAAAAATGCACTTGCTTTCCACATTGAACTAATCCACAGCACTGAGAAGGCTTAAAGACAACCCAAAGACTCCAGAGCAATTGGCTGCAGCAAAGGAAAGTTTTAGAGACAAGTCAGATATTGAAATTATATTCCCATTTTTTCATAAAAGTCTTGCCAAAAAAAAAAGAACAAAACACCATGTTACCTTATTTTCAGTTCTGCTTTTTCCCACCATAACTATCCTCCACCTCACGAATCACCCTCATGGTGTTCTGTTCACACTGGATAGAACAGAGGAAGATGTTTTTTTTAAAACCAGATACTTGCAGTAGGTTTTTTTTCCACATTCTAATATATTCTACATGCATTACTGAATATACAAACAGAAATTGCAAACAAAAATGTCTGTTTTAAGAAAAACATCTAGCATATTAAAATTCTCCCAAATAAATATGAACATTTCATCAAAATACAGACAGGTAACACACTAAAGTGGATGGTATGAAATCCTTAACCCTCAGGAGCAGATGGGAAAATAACACCATTTGTGACCTGCAGGCTAAGGTAGTCCACTCACATTACATCATCTGGATAGCTCAAGACGTAGAAGGAAGTAGTAAAGTAGGAAGAGTCTACACATAGAATTACTTCCCGTGTTAATGGTGAAACAGTGAAGACAACCCTACCTTCTGAGGGGGAGGCAAACATCACATGCCTACTGTTAGGGAGTTGAGGGAAAGGAGGGTGCACTAAGATGCCTTTTTTCTTCCTCCCAAACTGCCAGCTGATTGCATGCCAGACATTGTTCTTCCAGAGTTCTCATGGGTTTCTCTTTCCTTTCATTGCTTTAGGGTTTTACATAAATGAAAGTGTTCAAAACATTCATTTTCATGACATTAAATGGCATATGGTATTGGGTCACTTGAGCACACTGTTAGGAGAGAAACTTTTCAGAAGAAAGAGTCTGTTTTCAAATTGGCAGGCAGATATTTAATTCCTAAAGTCCAGGGACAGCTACTCAGTATTTATGATCATTTTCATAATACACAGCCTAGGGATGATTTCACAGAGCCTGAATCCCCAGGTTGCCTGTTGTATCTGATAGCTGGAGGACAGATGCAAGAGATGTCTAATTAGCAGACTGGGGTGATACCCCAGAGATTCCTCACTCATACGGGACTGCACATTGCTGCGGGTAAGATCTGTGCTGGCAGCACAGTGGCATGAAGGTGTCAGCCCTGCTAAGAAGGAGCTAGCCGGCGAGAAACATGCCATATTTGGCTGAACCGAAAGTCAGTCTTTGTAGCAAACATGGAAATTAAGAGCTCAG
The DNA here is from genome assembly GCA_002844005.1 of Limosa lapponica baueri. NCBI lineage: Eukaryota > Metazoa > Chordata > Aves > Charadriiformes > Scolopacidae > Limosa > Limosa lapponica. The sequence continues at coordinate 48,886 of KZ507869.1, read as the reverse complement.
TGGTTTCATTGCTCCCATAATAGAAAACCTTTAGTATAATCTTTGCTTACATTCACCAGCTTCTCAGTTAATACACCTATGAAGCTATACACCGGAAGTATAGGCCACAGCCCTGTATCCCTTACTTTGAGTTACAACGCCCCAAGCTTCTCACAAGCTCCTATATTGTATCCATTGAATGTTCAGAATTCCATGGAGCCTGATGGGATTCATCCCAAAGTACTGAGGGAGCTCACAAATATTATGTCAGGACCCTCTCAGTCATCTACCAAAGGTCTTGGGAGTCTGCAGCAGTCCCTGCTGACTGGAAGCTCACCAACATTATTCCAATTTACAAGAAGGATGTGAGAAAAGACCCAGGAAAATACAGGCCTGATAGTCTAACAGTACCTGGAAAAGTTATGGATAAAATCATACTGAGTGCTATTGAAAAGCATTTAAAGGACAATGCAATCATCAGGCACAACCAACAGGGTTCACAAAGGGGAAGTCTAGCTGATTTCATATGCTTCTATAATAAGGTCACCCACCTAGCGGGTGGAGAGAAGGCAGTTCTCTGGATTTCAGTTTTATGGATTTTAGTATGGCTTTCGATAACTGTCCCTCAGTATTCTTCTGGACAAGTTGCGAGATAAGCAGGTACATCATGTGCTGGGTGAAGAACTGGCTGAACAGAAGGACTCAAAGGGTGATAGTGAGTGGTGCTAGATCTGGCTGGAAACCAGTCAGTAGCAGTGTTCCTACAGGCACAATTCTAGAGACAATTCTGTTCAATACAGGAATGGGACAAAAGCCCTTGCAGATAATGCCACAGGCCAGGAACCAACATTAAGTACATTAAATCCACTGCTCCCAGTCAGACAGAGAAGAGACATGAATTTAAGCCTCCCACAACGTGGAACATTCTCCTGACTATGGGAGCCGTGTTTTACTTCCTTCTGTTAAGGACACTTAAGTGTGAAACAAAACACTTCCTTTATGCCCAAGCACCAAAGGTTGAACATTAGGTTCAACCCAAGAGGCATTTTTCAGCTTTTCACTTCCATAAGAAGAGTATATTTGCAAACGAGCTCAAAGAAATCAGTTTGATCTAAGGTATTATTTCTCCAGGTATTTTGAGACAGAATCTCACAGAGGTTGGAAGGGTCTTCAGGAGATCATCCGGTCCAACCCCCCTACTAAAGCAGGTTCACGTAGAGCTGGCTCAACAGAAACGCATCCAGGTGGGTTTTGAGTATCTCCAGAGCAGAAGACTCTACAACCTCTGGGCAGCCTGTTCCAGTGCTCTGTCACCCTCAAAGTAAAGAAGTTTTCCCTCATGTTCAAACATCCTGACTTACACATTAGGACAAGGTGTTCATATGAGAGACAGAAGCAGAAGCAAATACTTAGGTTTTCTTGAATCGACTGCCTCCAAGTGTTCCACATCCACTATCTCTTTGATTGGCATTTGTACAAGTTTCAGGCATAAGTGTGGAGAAACAAAATTAACCACAGAATGGCAGAAACATATGTAAAAGTTGTTCTTGATTACTATTCTTAATATGTTCCTAAGAAGTTCTTAATATCTACAGTGTATTTCCACCATCCATGTATTATCTGTATAGCTAACACTTACATATAAGCAGTGAAACCCTAGCGTAATTTCTCTTACTGGATTACATTCAACATTTCTATCCACCGGAAGAGAGCCTTACTTGCCTATATGCTGGTTTTAGTTTTTGAGCAGCATCAATCCATTCATGGCTGTATTCTCACAGTAGTCTTGCCTGTATCAAGAATGATGGCAGCTTTAATAACCAGGCTTAAAGTAAGGTACAAATTTATTCAAGAATTTTAATAAATCCAGAAATTTTGCAAGTGGATATGCTACAACTGTCACTAGCTCCTGAAAATGCTCAGGACTGATGAAGACGTTATTTCTATTCCTGCGTCCACAAGACAGCGTGCCATTTACTGTATTCCTACTAGTGGTATCTATCCACCAAAAATATACTGCTTTAATTATAAAGGTTGCTTCATGAGTTGGTAGCAAGGATAAGACATGTTTAACTGGTCAGCATACACTATCTGTTAAGACAGATTGAAAAAGGTTTTACTATGCCTGCTGTAGGGCTGTGCCTGTACTTTCTGGTTTATGGAGGGAGTTAAAGAGATTAAGCAACAAAATATGGCAACATTGCTAGTATTTAGAGGTGATGGCAGGCTTTAGGGATTAACCAATTGAAGTTTATATTCAGTCTGTACTTTAAGATAACTCATGGGACAGCTGAAACTTACTGTTGGGCTTTTTGATACTTTAAATAGCAAGAAGATACTGATGATGCCTTCTCCAAGGGCTCAGGACATAACACACTAGCCCTCAAACAAATCTCCTGAACAGCAGAGCTGGAAAAGGTCTTATGAAACGTTTTTCCCCAAAAGAACATATATATTGCTATCCAAGTGTAGTTCAAAAATCAAAACTGACAAGGAAGGGAAGAAACATGACGTAGCCAGCTCTATTGAGGAGTGAGCAGCTGCTCCCTTAATACAGGGTTATGCCTACTCTAGAGGTGGAGAACTGTATCAAATGTGAAGGTTTACTGTGCTCACTCTCACACATTATTTGCCTTGCCTCTGTACAACATTCCTTTTTTAGCATGTATCTGATCCTGGAATAAACATTCAGCAAATATGTAATTCTTTTTTCTTCACTGACTTTTCTCCCTTCTAGCTATTCTTTAAATAAAAAACTTATTTTGCCATAGTATTTTGAACAGGAACCTATTAGTCCATTTCCTATCACTGATACATGCCTCTTTCCCTGGTTTTGTCCTTTAGTTATTTTGGGATCAAGTTACAGCTTTTCTTGGCTGCTACAAAGCTCAAAGCTTTCCAATTCGTTCCTCAAGTTAAAGGAGAACTCATTGGACCCTTCTTTTCCACCTCAGACACCCCTTTCTTTCACACTTTAATGTCAGACTAATTGAGTTGCAACATCCCAAGGGGATAAGGATGGCAGCAGCTGTGCCAGAACCACCTGGATATGGATCAGACTTTTCTTTCAACAATTATACCTACCGTGGAAACTGTTTCAAATTTATACTGTCAATTTCTCACTATCAGAACTGGAATCCACTATTTCTCAGGGCACAGAGCAATTTTGCCTTTAGCAGATCATTTTTAAAACATCTAAATTAAATAGAAGATTGAGAAGACTGTCCTTCACAAAATAGCAAAACCAATTCTTACACATTCTCACATAATTTCCACAAAAGCTCCATGTAAGTCACTGGAATATCCACATCACGGTCTCCCCTTTACATCACCAAATTCATTATTTCTCTTGATTTAAACAGAGCCAAGACCCTACCATTGCTACCTGCCAAGTCCATTGACTATCCTGGTCTAAAAGGCTGTGAATCATTCTAGATAATTTAAGTCCTATAACTTCCTTCATAAAGGAAACTCTTCAGGCTTATGAACTTTCATGGGCTTCACTTGCTGTACAGTAGATGCCACAGATATCTTAGAACATCATTTAATTACCATAAAGATAACTTCTCACAAATGAAAAGATTTAGGCTTGAAATTTAACTTTTATCTGTCCAGATCAAGGGACATTACGGTTGCAAAAGAATAAAACACCAAAGCTACAATTATATATCCAGCCATAGCTGTGGTCATGACTGAGTATTTTTTCATATGACCTCTTGGAAAAAAACCCACACCATTCTCCACTTAAAAGGAAGAGTGCTTTATCTACTCTTCAGTTAAAGATCTACCAGGACAGCAGCATCCATGACACATTGCTCACCTAGCAGGCTTCAAGGCTCATGGGACAAAATTTCTTAATCCAGAGGTACACAAGTTATTCTTCTCTTGATGTGTCAAGAGAAGAATGTGTTCAATCTCTGAAGTAGCTGAAATCTCTCCAAACCACAGTTTTGTAGCCAAGTAGGCTATTAGCTTCAGCCAGCCTTGCCTTACCTTATAAAAAAAAAGTCAATGTGAAATCTCCACCTGACTTTCAGCAGGGCATCAATGCTAAAAGCTAAACCCTACATTTAATTTGCACTTCTGTTGCAGCATGTCCAAGTTTCTGGCCTGAAGACACCTTGATATGGGACGATATTGTTTACTCAGAGACTCAAACTGACATAACAAATCAAAGACCAAACTTCCAAATAGAAGTTCCTCACCACTGATCTGTAAAAGTATAAAAGCTGTACGAACAGCTACAATCTCTCCAGTCCCCCTACCTTTCTACTTCAGATACAATTTTCTCCTTGTTTGTTATACATATCATAATTAGCAAATATTTCCTTTCTGTCAGACCCCTGTGGCAATAGATCTTCTGCATTTACTATCAAACCAACTATAAAATATTAATATCTTATTAAAGATTTAGTTGAGTCAGACATATTTCCTCTTCCTTTCATTTAAGGGATTGGTGGGAAAGGGTGTTGCTTTGTCATTTTTTTTTTTCAATACCAATATCCACAGGGTATAAAGCAGTACAGACATCCTCTGCTTCCCGCTGCTGACAATTACAGTTAGTGAATCTTACTTTCTTACTTAATGTTCAGAGACTGAGTACTAGTCTGGGAAGGGCCTTGAATCACAAAGATTCAAGGGATTCTTTTTTCCCTGCAGGTCAGTGAAGTAATGGGGTCTTCCCAACTTTCAGGCTTCTTTACTAGCTCAGGGAACCAATTGGTAAAATAAGCATAAAGCAGAGCTTGAACCGGACCATTTAGTGCTGCGGTAGAACAGGCATTCTTTGCTCTTGCAGGTTTTCTTGTGGCAAGAAAGGTGGCAATCAAGAGATAATTGCAGTATGATGGTACAGTATTCATAAACAGGAGGGACACTTTGAACTAGGGCTGCCAAAACCAGAAGGGCAAGAGGCTTTCAGCTTTCCCTCCCTTGCAAGGCCCTTTGTTAGTTGTGCCATTCTTAGAGCTTCTCCTTGGAGCATGGGAAGGGGAAGGCAAGTGGGTGAGTACAACACAAGCCAAAAGAAATTATTCCTTTTGCTTCTCCTAGTGCTGCTGAGCACTGGGGCTTTTAGCTGCTATGTCAGAGATAAAGACATATCCATCCTCTTTCCCATTTTTAGGCAACTTCAGAGGAAAAAAAAATACCCAATTTTCCAGGTTTCTCCTTTGTCTGAGGTAGGAGTAAGAACTGCATTCCTTTCGTGGTAATTCAGAGCCTGCAACGCCAAAGAAGGCAGCTGCTCAGTAAGAGTGGAAGTAAAACCAAGTACAGGCTAATGAAAAGAACACAAATAGAAAATCAATAGTTACCAGAAAGGTACCACAAGATCTGTTTACTTAAAACCTTAATATTGCAATATCTGTCTACAAATCCTCCTTCTGTAACGCAAGAGAAGGAAATTAAATAGGCTGGCCTGAAGTATAGCATTGATAGGAAGCAAAATGCAAATGTCTCCAGTTGCATTTGTATCTGGAGCATAGTTAAGAGTGCAAGGTGCTTCTTTTTCTTTTTAGTAAAAAAAGGCCATGCGTGCAGGGGAATTGCTTATAGCCAATTCATCTGAGTCAGTGAGCTGCTAGATACAGTTTTCCTGTAGAAGGGGAAAGGGCAACTATTTGAAGTTAAGCCTTAGGGGTTCTTGTGTTTGTTTTTACTTCTGACCCAAAGGGCAGTCACTTCTTAATAAGCCTCTAGCATGATATAACAAGGTAACAAGTGTTAAGATGCTATGTAGTTTGTGTTGATGCATGTGAGACACTAAAACAACCCGTGTTTGGTGAATAGTTTCTGTAAGATGAATTCAGATAACAGAAGTGAGTAGTGTATGTAAGCGATGCCTATCCCTTGTGATCTTACCATAGCATATATATATATATACATACACACAAAGCTGAAAAAGAAGTCTCCACCTATGACAATTCAGGCCTACATGAGCCTACAGAAGACGGCTGACAAAAACCTTGATGCGTGGAAATACACAACTCAATCGGATGGATCTCTTGCCTATAGCTTCAGTTTTGCAAATACATCTGCAAGGAAGTAATCGTATTTATTTCAAGGGTACTTCTGAAGGCAGGACAGATACATACCTAAGGTTGTCCATGATGCATGCACAGGTGCGTGCACACTGTCTGTATTTATTTCTCTATCTTAATACAGCTGAGAACACTATTCCTTCTCAATAGGCTGTTTCCATTTTTGCCTTAGAGGATTCCCAGGAAATACATGAAAACTGAGCACAATATTCAGGCATTGTAGCAAAGACATATGGAGAGAGGGAGTGTTACTTTAGAAGCTGCTTTTTTTAACCAGACAAATTTGGCAGCTGCTTTAAAAAAGTTCACAGGTTTGAAGCGCTGCAAATAGTCTTGAGATGCAACTCTTAAAAGGGACTGTGAGCAGGTGGTCAAGGTTCAGGAAAAACTGCATTTGATCCTTCATCATGTATCACCTGCTTATTTCCATGGATTTGAATACTAAAACATGTGCAGCATTACAAATAATTGACTATGCAGCACATTTATAGTCTGTATCTGGAGTCAGAGGTCCCAGGATTCAGTTTGAATTAATAAAAAAAAAATTAATCCTTTATACAATTTATGAGACTACCGACATGTAGACAGATTTTAGAAACAGAAGAGAGTTCCAGAGAAAGAAAAAAATCTCTACATGACAGATGGCAGCCATTATCACCTAATGTGCTTCTGCAAAGCACTTTGCTGAGCATGATACAGGGATATAAATAAAATGGGCACTAAGTGTAAGTAAATACCAAACCTGCTAGTATAGACAAATTAAGGCCATAGACACTACTTTTGGCCACAAAATGCCCAGGGGTTCAGTAACAGAATATAGATGCAGTTTTTACATGTACTAGTGAGTGGGAATGAAAGCTCTGTGTTGTCATTGCAGTAAACAGAGACACACATTTGTTGTGCACTACTGTACAAAAAACCCAAAGAAGTGGCAGGAATCTAAACAGTTCAGCAGGACTCACAAGATAAGAGCAGAAGAAGCAAACAGACTAATACTAAAATTAAAGTATAACCTAAAGAACTCCAGCGAGTATAGTCCAAAAGGAATAGTGATTGATAGCAAGAGTGAGGGTCTCTGCTCAGAAAAGGAATCCAAAAAAATAACAAATTACCCATTTCTTCACTGCAATGGAAAACAACACCCCAGAACTGCATATTAGACTGGGCAGAGAACTGACTTTCTGCTAACTGCGCAAACATAAGCGGGAAGTTTCAATGATGATAAAATACCGACATGCAGAACACCATGTTATTGGGGTGAGGTGTGTTTTGAGAGATGCATGTAGTAAGATAACACTTGCAGGAACATTATGGCACACAGTGGCTGTCTGACCATCTTCTGCTCCAGTAACAGGCAGCCAAAAGAAGGAGTGCACCTACGCCTCAATTTTGGCCTGGGCATAGTTGTAGTGTTTAAGTGTTCCAAACCATGCTATGAATGAGGTGGATGAAGTGTGACACTACCTGGTTTTATTCCTACTTTGGGACAGTTACCTTTAGACATATAACTACTGATGATAGAAATGCGACCACTGCTCCTCACATCACTCAAGCCTGCCTGTCATGTCCTTTGCATTAGCAGCGTGAGGGAGACAGATACAGATGTCTCCTCCCTGTGAAGCTTTCCCATACTGATCATGAACATCCATCCCTGCTCCCCTCAGAGCATGTTAATCTGACTATAGCTGCACACACAGATTCAGACACCTCATTGCAATCCATCAGGGAACAGAAAAATGACAACCCAAAATGAAGTCATAGCAAATTTACCTGCATACCAGCTGTAAACTACAGCAGTTCAGCAGATGTGCCTGCAAGAAGGGGCAGGATTTTATTTTTTTTAAAGATAGGAGAACAGCAATTCATCTTTAAAGGAATAACTGCTATTATTTACAAGCCAAGAGTGAGGAGAAACAGGATTAGGCAGAAATTCCTTTTTGTCTCCTTAAGGTAAATTCTGTGAATATAATGATGCAATTATGAAGCATTATTATTCAAATACACAAGACCATAATAAATTGGATAATGCAGACACCCTGAAAATTACACAGGAGTTAAATGCCATTTATAAGTCATTTTGAATCTTGTATCTTAGAACTGACAAAATTGAGAGAATCCAGTTGTTGGTGAGAGCTGGTAACTATTCCACGTGAGAAGGCGATCCAAGCCCCAGATGGTTCTCTAGATTCATGTGAAACTGAAGGCTGTTTTTAATTCAAGAAAGAGCTTTCAGTTGCAATGCTTACTGAAGTTATTCCCACTCCATGAATCTTACTTGCACCCCTTGGCACAACACAGCACCTGCCTCAGCTTGAGCAGCCATGTTGTGAACAGGGTCAAGGAACTGATCCAGAAAAACGAGCAGCCAAATGTCAAAATATTATTGCTGATAGCAATTTTGTCAAGTGCAATCGCTGAACACCCTCCAGTTTTGGAGAAATCAAGCTGTTAACTGTGATAGTCAAGCCTATCAACACAAAAAGACAACTAAAAATCCCAATATTTTTACAAGAGGATAGTCCTCAAATACCCTCTTTCACTTGAAGTAAGGTTAGAAGTTAAATTCTAGCCTGATCCAGACCAGTGGGAAATATCCTCTGATTTCAGAGCCAAAAGTTCACCCTTACATTCACAGGCACCATTTGTGGTACATCAGCAGTAGATCCACATGGATTCCCTCTTCAGCTTTGAGGGAAAATAAGAAGCACCCAGAATTCCAGAGGGGTATAAAACAAAACAAGAAGTTCTGGAAGTTTATGTCAACATTTTGAAATCGGTTAATGAAGCATAGAAATTTCTTAAGTGCGTTGATGTAGTTTTGCCTAGGTTCTTGCTTTCCCAAAAGCATACTTGGACACAATTGTCACAATCACACAAAGTTTCAACATGGACAGAACTGGAAGAGTTTTCAAGAAAATTCTTTAAACTCTGATCAGAAGGCAGTAGCTTCAGAAAAATGCTCTGATTAAAAATGTTCTTGTCACTTCCTATAATAAAGCTTCCTTGGACACCATACTTTAAGGAATCTTAACTAATTTTCAACTACAGTAGCTTGGATGAACAATTTTCAAATTACATATTTTTCTGTGAAAAATTAATATTGAATTTATGGGGTTTCTACAGTTTGAATATGCATTGTAAAGCTGTTAGTTAAATAGCATTTTGAAAGGTTATGACATGATGTGTACTACCAGCTGGAACAAATGGACTTAGACATTAAGATCACTTTCCATCTAGCCAAGAGTCAAGTTAACATTCCTGCTTTTCACATTTTGGTTTAATTCATGCTCTCCAGCAGCAAGTGCTTTAATATGAAGTGAAAAAAAGTTAGCCTATATTTCAGTGGTGTCAAAACAGAAAATAGTCAAAGAAATCTGACAAACAGAAAACTGGAAACAAACAAAAAATAACCCTAAAGGAGCTAGTTCACTGTTTCCAGCTAAGCCATGAGGGTTCCCATAGCTCTGCCCCTGACTCCAGGGAGGTACTTCAGAGCACCCAGATTAGACTCAAAGATCCCTTCTGTGCACCCTGAGCCACCCAGTATATTGTATGCTAATAAGAGACACAATAGGCTCCTCTATTCAAGATTTAGAGCAGAGGTTTCTAAAATGCCTCAGTGATCAAAGGTTCTTTTACCCCCCAAAACATAGCAGCAGCCACCTGTGTATTGTCACCACTGCCAGGAAGAAGTTGTACATGTTTGAGGCCCTTCTCATCCTGAAAAGCTTAACTCACCAGCCTCTCACTCTTCCTTTCTCATAGAAGAGGTGTTTAAACATATGCTTGTCTCCAGCCCAGCCTACATGGCAAGCAAGCATGACACTGCAGAGCCATTTGAATAAGAACAGCTGTCCCAAGCCAATCCTACCCAGCAAACATGCTACTGAGGAGGTCTTCTCCTCAGAGATGCAGGTGTAGCTTCACTCAGGCAAGAGGTTACAACTGCATCTGAATTCATACCTTCCAAATCCCTACTGAGCACCATATTCACCTAGCTACTGTTTTAAAAGTCCATGTCTCACCTTCCCTCTCTGATTTTAAGAAAGGACTGACACCTGCTCTGTGTCTAGAAGTATGGGATTCAAAAGAAAAATGCAAATACCAGACCACAGCATCCTTATACTTCCCTAAAGAAACCAAGCGCTTTTCCTCAAAGGATAAGATAATTAGTTTTTATATTTTTTGTTTACTACCTTAGTTAAATCAATACTCAGGGTGCTTGTTACTGCTTTGAATTTTTGAAGACTTTGGTGCTGTGGGTCTCTCTATTCACCATCAACAACCCTTTTACAAGGAATTCTCAAAAATCCAAAGCCACACAGTGGGTACAGCGGAGAAGATATGGTACAGGCAATTGCCAACTCACTGCTTTGGAAAAGCTCTCTGGAATACCACACAAGCTAGATGCTCAGTAAAACTGAAGCTAAATTGCATATCCTTACATAATGGTAAATTACTATGTGGAGAGTAAAGAACTGAAATTTAAAGGCAAATGATCCAAATGACAGTTTGCCAGGCATTCCCACTATGTTTGCTTTTACGGAAACTGAACTGCATGCACTTGAAAATAACTAAGATGCTTGATCCACCATTCACATGCACACAGCTGCTGCAAATAAAGGACACTAAATATAACAGAGGGGAGGAGAAATGAACAGGAGCCAGAAAAGCCAACACTGTTCTTACTAAGATTTCCAGCTAAATGTTTATTTACGTTATGTTAGACAGTGACCAGACTTCTGCAACTGACATTTTGTTTTCTGTAAATGCTCTGCATGTGCAAGTGCAGTGTGTATTGTTTCATCTGTGAAATCCACTCAACAACTCCAAGCACTTTCCCAGATAAAAGAACCTCTTACTAGGTTGCTTTCAGTGTCTGAGGATATGGCAGGTTTACCCTCTTCAGTTAAAACATTTGGTATCAAGAAGCCACATGTCCTCCTGGATTGCCCAATAGCCAAAAGAACTCATCCCAGATGTCCTTAGTAGTTCAAATAGAAAAAGTGAGGGGATAGACTTTGATGTTTCTCCCAGCCTATTTCCTATAATTCTGAAAGGAATGGATCCCAATTCTGGTAGTGTTTACAACCTGAAGATGTAAGGCAGGCATGCCCAGAAACAGCCCTTGACATCTATCCTCGAAGATCTCGACCATGACTGTTAAATGCCATAAGCCTCCATTGCTCCACGCAGGTGCATGCAACAGGGTGGCAACACACAGCCAAGGAATCAGTCCAGAAAATAAAGCAAAAGCCTACTGTAAGTCATTGAGACAAGTCATCTCCCTCAGCATTTATTTCCCAGTTAAGTTCCCCCTTTGCTATAGGGCAAGGATGCCATGGAGAAGCCTGAGCACAGGCTGGCACAGGTACTTCCACTAGGAAGCAGCATGGAAGAGCTGGGTGGTGTAATACATGGGTACCCTGAACAGCTGAATGTTCAAGTCTTCATTTCCCACTAATCTGCAGCAGGTTCACTGAACCAGAAAATTGGGCCAGGTATTGATTGAATTTGTGTGCCACTTGAATTTTTCCGACTTAGATTTTCAGGGAATAGAAGGTGGGGTAATGCATATCAAGGAGCAGTTGAAGGTAGATTTATACTTGGTCATAATTCTGAGACATTCAGAATCTAGGAACTTCATTCAGGCTCCTATCATTTTGAATTTGATACTTTGAAGAAGCTCTCAGGTTAAGGAAAGTTCCAGAACAAGAATTACATACATAAATTTAATGTGGTTCCTTTGAGCCTAGTTTTTTGTGACACAGCAGGTACTGTTTTTTCCAGGGGATCTCCAAGACTCTGAGCATAGTGACTGGCTGATGCTTAACAGATGAGCAGCCATCCAGAATTTCCCCCCCTCTCCCCACCCCCTACTGAATTAACAGGCCAGGATTTAGATGATTAAATGATTTCCTGATGAGCTCTTCGAAGGACTCAGCAGATATTAATTTGTCTTCACAAAACCACTGCAAAAGTAATTTTAACCACAGGCTTCATATAGATAGCTGAGGAAAAGATAAATTTAGAAGTCTAACCTGGGACAGACAGTACTTTTTCAATACCAGCCACTTTGAAAAAAAATTGAGCTTGCATGAGCTCACACAACAAGGAATCAAATCCTGACCCTATTTGACTTCACATCCTATCTATCCTGCACCTCTTTGCCTATAAACACACTTGCTCTTCTGCTCCCACTTCTTAAGGCTTCTTTCTTTCTTAGTTTTGACCTTCCATGCTTAATTGAGCAATATCTGATTTTCGCCATTGCCCTTCTCAGACTGGGCTGGACTCTTTCCTACCAACATAGCAGTTCCTCACCACAGGATCCATGTTCAGCGAGTCCCAGCAGCCTGCTCCCTGGCTTTGATCTTGTGCCTGCCTCTGCCCGCAGCAATCGCAGTTCTTGCTGCCTCAAACCACAAGTTCTGCCCCAGGTGCCAGCTGTGTTCCTTAGCATCCAGCTCATTGCTTTCTCCCCTGTACAGCCAAGGTTCAGGGGTGAAGAAAGTCACTCAGGTGCACTGACATGCCAGGTACTAGCCCAGATCCAAGCCTCACCTAGCCTTGCAACCTGTGCTGCTTCCTGGAGTCAATACCATGAGAACATGGCAGGAGAAGTTTGTCCCTTTCTAATTAAGAGGTCTGTCTAAAGATAGTCTACACAACACATCCTCATTTTCATATTAGCCACAAACATAGTTGATAGAGACACTGAGAACTGACAACAAATTCCATGACACACATCTGTCCTTATACCATACAAAGCCTCACAAACACTTATCAGCCACTTTATCAAACAACTACAGAAGTATTAAAACTAAAAAGCACCTGCAGGCCTTCACACTGCTAACATGTAGCTCAAGTCATGTTTGGGCTTACCTTTGCAGGCATCAGGACACTGAACTAGTGAGCTGCTCCCCAAGGGAAGGCAAGCCAGCAGCCACAGGCAAGCCCAGCACAGGCTGGACTCTCACTGATGGGTACAGTCCTACAGAAGTTGAGGACAGCAGCCAGAGCTCGGTGCTGGTAACCAGGTCCACTGACAGCCCCAGGCACTGAAAAGGCAAGGATGGACCAGGTCCAGGGAATCCAGCCAGGAGCAAAGGAAACGGGTCCAGAAACAAGGCTGTAGACAAGTCCACATGATGGGGTCTGCTCAGGAGACACATCACCCACAGCAAAGGCACAAGGTGCATCCAGGAGGACAGTACAAGAGACAACCACACCTACAACAAAGGTCAGACTGGGGCAGAGGGCCCCAGGTAGAGCTTAAATAGGGCTTCTGGGTGGAGGGTGTGGGCAGAGGTCCCAGGTGAAGCTATTAAGGCCATTAAGACCTTAATAGCCCTGTGAGGGCTATTAAAACCTGTTAAAGCCCATAGGGCCCTGACATAAAAATACGCTGAAATGTTTTTGCTCTCCAGGTGAGACTTTGGGGCAATTCTGCAGACTCCCCCAGGTGGCACCTGTGGCATACAGGGTGGCCATCCACACTGTTTATATGCCTCTGTGTGTTGGCTCCTGTGCTGGGAGGAGGATTTGTCCTGTTGCAGTGTTCCCCTGGAAGTCAGTTCCTGCTGCAGTACTCACCACAAGGTACACAGACAAAACACTTGCACATAGTCAGGAGAAAAGATGCAGAAACAGCTGCACAGGACAGGATCTGGTAGCCATGTGAGGCAGTCAGGACATGTTTTGTATGTATTTTAAAAAGATGGGTAGCCATGGATCATACATGTGCTGGGGAGGTCACCGATGACAGCGGGACAGCTGGATGTAATTAAGTACTCTGCAGCTCAGGGATCTCACCAAGCTCAGTTGAAGATCTGCTGTGGGGACCCCTGCACCCAAGACCCCTACTGCTGCCTGAACAGTGACTTATCATCCTGCTCAAGACTTTTGAGTCCCCATGTGAGCACTGCTCTTTGTCCGTGAGTGTCAGTGCAACATCTCTCTCACCTCTGTCAGCTGGACGATCGCTGACTACCTCCCCTCAGTCTGCTGTCTGCTAACAGACAGATGAGGAGAAGTGCAGATGCTATCCATGTTTATCTGGTGCTTACAAACGATTAGTGCTTTCCCAAGCAATATTGCTCAGTAACTGTAATCACACAAACAATGGATGTTAGCAAGGCAGCTTTGCATAAATTTAATGCAAATTTTCATGCATAGTGACCATACCTCAGGAGCGCTTAGCAGGTGCCAGGGTTCCTGCTTTTGTGTTTGGATTTTCCTTGGTTTGGAGTCACCTGTCTGGACACCTGATGCTGGTCCCTTGCAGTCAGTCTGTGTGGATGGTGCATGTGGAGCAGAGCTCACCCAGGTCTTGAACATGCTTGCAGGAGCCATAAACTTGATTGTTAGAAGCGGAGCTCCTAAAATTAACAAAGTCCGTTAGCAAGCATGCACGAAGTATGGTTGCTTAAAGATTTATTATTTGGCTGACTAGGGCAGTGCTTGCACAAAGAAAAAAGTCACATCTGTATCATTACTTGTAACCATCTGTCAGAGAAAAATTGTACATGCTTAGTTCACAACCTAGAAGGACTGGAAGGAATCTCGCAATTCCTTGACTGAAACAACAATTTCCTCGGAAAGAGATCGATAGCTTTGGCCGAATTGTTCTGGGTCCATATCTTTTCCTTCTCCTGCACATAAATTTAGTTGAGGCTATTTTGGCACAAATAGTCAAAATGTTCCAAGTTTTTAAGCAGCTACAAACAGTATGTTAATGGAAAGACTCACCTCAATATTAGACTGTTAGCCCCCCCGTATCAAAAACATTCTACCTGTGCTCTGGTATCAGAATGAGCTCTCCCACACATTGGTTTATTCTGTTTCAGCTTCTTTTTATAAACATACAAAATTTGCACATATCTATATTCTCTTTAAGTGCACCACAGATATGAAATTTCAGAATTTAAAGAAGAGGAAAAGAGACTGAGCGACTATGTTATTTTCTCGTGAGTTCTCATTTTGTACCCTTCTGGTAACATGGACAGCTTTATTCTCACTGAAATTAGATGTGTGCCGGGTTAATGAAAACAGTACTCTCTGGTTCTGCTGCACCAGTTTCATTCCCACACTCTGTCATGGAAGAATGAAATAGTTGCGGACCTTTGTGGTTTTTTTATACCACTAATAAAGAGAGATACAATCATTCTTTTCCCTAGAATCCCATAGTTTTGTGTATATAACCTGATTACTATCTATTGATCACCATTTAATTGTCTCTCTTGACACTAACAGCACACTTATGACCACGATGTCTGAAAACCTTAAGCATTTTAAGTGTAAGCACAAATGTTTATCTTACTTAATCTGTACCTTATGCTGGTGCATGGTCAGGAGTAGCTACTTGTTTCCTCATATGCTGTCTCCTGCTGCATGAATAGATAAATTCTTCTTAATTTTTCTGGTATATTTTTTTTTTTCACTTCATGTTCAGCTGTAAGGCTATTCTTTATGGGGTCTACAATACCTGAAATTATTACTGTTACCTGGGACACACACCAGCAGATAGGTCTGCCCTTTGATTTAAAAAGGCTAAATCAAGGCATTCAGTCAAGAGGTAAAAAATCTGGCTTTGTTCTTGAAAAGAGCAAAGAAAAGTATTGAAAGAGAAACCTATAGAGGATAGTGTTTCCATGTACCATGAAGCCTGAGATCTAGGTTTTTTTTAAAGGTGCCAGCACCAGAATTTGGAGGAGTCTTAATCCTTTCTGTTTTCACAGAAGCTGACACACTAAACGAAAGGAAACACTTCATTTCACAGCTGAACTCCAACAGGACACACACCATGTCTACCATGGATTACTAATTGCCTGCTAATGAAGTATAAAACAGTATTTGTGTCACCACATTACTTAAGACATAACTGTGAGCAAAGCCTCTGCTTCAGATCACTTCAATTATGACTTTTGTAATTTGGAAAGCAGTTTAACCAAAATTAGTTTTTCAGCTGACCCAAATAATTTTCTAAGGATGTGCGATTTCCCTTATAAATAATATTAACATCAATAAAGAAATTAACCTGGAAAGACAACATGTCTCCAGTATAGACCTACCTAGCTAATAGATTATAAATCACTAAGAAAAAGGTAAAGCAGATTAAACCACCCTTGGCTTGCTTTTCTTGTAAGTGTAATTAAAAATAATCAGGAAATTGATACTTCACGTCTGTCATTCTAATCATCACTTCATTCCCTCAGTGTGTGGTGCGCAGTCATCATTTGGAGTATGGCATTAATTTTTAACAGTGCAAAGTGTAAACATATCGGGAAAACTTCTGCCAGAGATTAATAGTTTCATGGCAGCCTCTGAGCTCGTGGCTCCATTAATTTGTGGGAGAAATTTCTCTTCCAGGTGTTGGGAAATGTTGAAGACCTGACACCTGCTTTTTCTTCCATTCAGTCTGTTTTCATTCCGTGTATCTAGAGAGGCTCAGAAAGACAGAAGAAATAGCAAAAAAGTAGCTACCATATTTCCCCAACCTACTCAGCAGTAGCACATCAGTTCCCCCAAACCTTACAAGGGAAAGGAAGGTTAAAGCTCTGACAAATGCACACATCACGTGTGCTCTGACAATGCCCTATATCACGGGTGTGGGGCTGAGCGGGCAGCAGGGCAGAGTCTCAGACCCACATCCTGCTCGCAGGGTGTCCATTGCTTGCCTCCTGCAGACCCTCAGAAAACCTGTTGCAATAAATCGGGCACCGTGCTAAACCATCAACAGCAGAGTACCTCGAGGTACTCTGTCTGCATGGACACTGTGGCAGCATTAAACACTGTTGACAGCTTCCTTCCCAGAGGCAGGGGGAAGATATTTTCAGAATGTGAGACAGTTTTATTATGCCCTTCCCTTAAATAATTTTGAAATACTTTTGTCATTTTTGTAAGTTATTCATGCCTTGGGAGCATAATCCTGTTAAAAACAGAAGGGTGTCTTAGGCTTGTGGGCTGCTGATATTTTAAAAGGCAGCTGAAGAACCAAGATTGCTCAGGACATAAAAATGACAAACACAACTTCCTGAGCTACAGGACAGCTCTTATTTCCTAACATTCCCTGAAAAAAATCATAATATAATAAAATAGGCAGCCATTCCTCCTTACAAGTCATATCTGGGACTATTTATTAACAGAAGAGATTTTAGAGACACCTACCAAATTTCCTAGAGTCCTGGGGAACCTGACTGACAGACCCTTAAGAAAGTCACATCAGGAAAAAAAAAACCACCCAGCAATTATGTACCTGATCCTTATTCAGGCTCCTAAGATTTACTGCACAACAAGTAATAAATAATGACTTTACTGTTTCTGACCTCCATTGCCAATCTCTTTTTTGAAAAATGTACTGAGCAAGGAGAGGCCACATCTCTATGGGTGAATTTCTTTGGTTTCTGTCTTCTGAATGCATACTAGCATTAAAAAAAGACTGATCGCCCCCCACCTCCCAAACTTGCAAAACAAAATAGAGCAGTTCTTTTTGAGATGGAGAAATGCTTTTGCTTTTATTCAGGAGAGTCAGCAAATAGCCTGCAAGGCCTGAATTACACTTAATGACCCATATGTTTCTCTAGTGTTAGGCTAAAATCCAATATTTATATTTTCACGAGCTTACAGAATTGATCTAGATGGAACCAGAGTAGCTGGAAATGACCTGGAATGTAAATAGCCGATGTTTCTGTGAAATTGCATCAACATTTGAAGCTATTTTTGGAGAAATACTAATTAAATTGCCATACCTCTTGCTGGGGAAGGGATATAATTTTCCTAGTTTTCTCCAAATGTACTTCCAAAGTTTATACCAACCATTTTTCTCCTTTGTTAGGAAATCTGTTACCCCAAAATAAACACCTACAAATTGGTGGTTTGGCTGCTACTCATATTTAAGTGCATCCTAGATTTGTTACTGAGTTACACTGGACATTATAGAAGGAATTTTAATCAGTTATTCTTAGCAGATACAGAGAAAAACAAACCTGCTGAATTCCTTTCTGACTTTCCTCTTCTTCCTTATTCCTGATCTAGTGAAGTGGAACTAGCTTGCAGTAGTAATACCTTGCTTTCATATACTACCTTTGTCCTTCAATGTCATACCAGTAAAATATACTTATATATATAAAGCAAAATGAAACTATTTGACTAAGGTCACATCGCAGATCGCTGGAAGGCTAAGGAAAAGGATTTCTGAGTCCCAGAGCACCATGCATCTTGGAGCAGAGATGGAAATGATCACTTCAATAGGAAATATCAATCGCTCAGTGCTGAAGTAACTTAAAGGGGAACTCTCAGCTCTTTTTCATGTAGTTCTATTAAATTTCCTAGCCTTTAGAACACCAGATATTTTCATTTACTTTCAACTTTGTCCATTCTATTAATATACATGTAGTCTCAAAGACAATAAGGATGGTGAAAAGTATATGCCTGGACAGTTCATAAAAGGTCACCAAACCCTTCAGAGTCCTAGGCTAAGCACAGCGCTAAAGTAATATTTTGCAAACAAAGCAACACGTAGAATTCCTTTTAGATTTTGTTCCAGACATTACCTGGATTAAGACCTCAACCTCTTTGCCACCCTCTTGGTAAATTTTCTCACACAGTTCAGACTTATTTGAAAGCCTTTGTCTGGAACCATTTGGGGGTATAATCAAAGTAAATGAGTTTGCAAATCTGGTCTGGAATTTAACACTGAAATGATACTGTGGCTGTGCTACCGACTCCACTGGATTAATCACCTGATTTTTTTTTTCTTTCTCCCCCTCCTCTGTTTCTTTTTCTCTTTAGCTTTACTGTTATTCAGGGCAGAGACAGTCTCTTCTTTCCTGTAGAGCACCTAACCCAACAGGACCTTGCACTACATTTGTGACATTAGGCTTCATAAAAGAAAATTATGAGTTTGGTCATGTGGTTTTTGCCATCATGGCCTTTGTTTGTCATGCAGACACTCTTCCTGAACCCAGCTTTAAAAATGCATTAGGAAGAACTATCAAAGTTAACCTTGTTTGTTCTGCCTGTTAATTCAAGTCATGGTCATTAGCATTCAGCTAAGAGCTTTTAAACAGGGCACTAGGCAGAGATACAGTACTGCGACTGACAGGCAGAGGCTAGCCGTGCAGTTGGAAATTGTAACCAGTGCTAACTCCCAACAGAAAGACTTTCATGTTTCATTCTTTACATTCACAGAAGTTGAATGATTTATTGTGTCAAAGTCCTGCAGTGGTACTCACAACATCAATTCCGTTGCAATTTCTTCTTACAAAGGGCTGCTTTTTCTCAAGCTTGCTTATTCTTGCAGAATGTTGCTGATGCCAATAAATGACAGGTTGCCGTAAGTAGATACAACTGCTCTTGTGGAGGCCTCCTGCAAGTACACCAATGAATATTGAATTTCACACTTCTGACATGACTAATCCTTGGTAGTGCTTTAAAATGCCTGACACATATTTAGAGAAGAGGCACTCGTAGAGAATTAACTTAAGCTGTGCAGTATTTGCAGATAACCCGACTACTTTAAAAGGTCCTAGATTAAGGTTGAGTATTGAAAGCAGGGACAGGTGGTACTTGCAGTAGTTCATTCTGCTAGCAATTGATTTTTCTAGTAGCTTTGTATCTCAACATTGACATTCAAGGAGAAACAAATATACCAAGATAATACACTTAAAGACAAGATGACACTTGAATATGTGTGTATACTTCACAGTCATACCTACAGTTGAAAAGTTTGATTTTTCTCAGGTCCTCTTTTGGCAGCAGTCTAAACACCTGTTTTAGTGGAATACATGTTTTACCTTTATTTTAGTGCTATGTTTCATACCAGATTCAGCTAATACTTTAGCAAAAGGAGGTTGTATAATAGGAGAATTAGTAGAGCTTATTCTCTTCTAGCATCAGTGCATACAGTAGCATACACCAGCAAAAAACTGTTTACGTCAGGGGACTTAATCCTTATATGACCCTCTGCAAACAAAACAAACAGCAAGTTCCCTATGTAGGAGTAGGAAGCTAGAATTCCAGTCACTTCCTAATGTGGGAGGCAGCTTAACCAGAGGGATAGTTTTTGCAGCATGAAGTTCTCAGGCTGTGAGAACAAACTCTGTAGCTTGAGCAGCTAGGTCTGAGTTACCCTAAAGTAATACTAATTTGCATTTAAAACCAGTGCCACCGGGAATAAAAGAAGTACTTTAAACCCTAACTGTCCAGTCCTACTCTTAACATCCTCATTCACCTCTTAAAAATTATGATGGCGATGACGGAAAAAATGAGGTGCACAAGAGGAGAAAAAATTAAAAATAAAGCAATAAATGAATAAAAATAAGAAGCTAAAAGAATACATAGAGAGCATATACATATAGCATCAGTCTGAAGAACGGCCAGGGATAATAGGAATATGAGATTCTTGGTAGCTGAGGACACAGGCATGAAGCAATAACAAAATACTTATTTTTAGTCACGTCTACTAGTTGCTTATGTAAGTGATCTTGAAACAAACAAGAAAGGCACTTTGAAGTAGAATTCCACATAAAAGAGACTGTAAAGATTGGCAGAATAATGGCATACCTAGTTATTGTTCCTCTTTTTGCTTTGCTAATTGGTGTACCGTACAGGGCTGAAGCTTATTTGGGTTACAGTAGTCCTAGCATTGGTCTAATAGCATTAGTTTCTTAAATTTTTTATAACTTTGCAGGGAGAAATAAAAATTCTGCAAGACCTGTGTGTCTTGCTTTCTCTAATTTTAGAAAAGAGTGCAAAAACAATAGTGAAACCAGAGGGCACCTGGGACAAAGATTCAAGACAGTCAGGATAGTAGAGCATCCCAGAACTGGGGGTAGTGGGGCATTCCCTAAGACAGCTGATAATGGGGTGTGATAGTTTTGAAATAAATTTATCCCTCATTTGTGACAATAGAGTCAAGATTTTTCTTACACTATAAGACTGAAGACCTGCAGTCAAAACATGTGAATGTCATGAAAATAGAGAGCGTTTTCATTCTTGATTGGCGCTTATCCATGCTTTTTTCAGTTGTACCTGGGTAATATAGTCTCAGTTTTCTATGTTGATACTTAATCACCTATTAATTTCAATAGGTAACTGGAGATCTAAATGGGACAAAAATGCCTGGATATTACTTTGGAGTTTTTCACGAGGACACTGTCTACTTGTGAACGTGTTGAAC
>KZ507869.1:0-19338 GCA_002844005.1 Limosa lapponica baueri | reverse complement strand
AACTGGGGTCGTTTAGCCTGGAGAAAAGGAGGCTGAGGGAAGATCTTATTGCTCTGTACAACTACCTGAGAGGAGGTTGTGGTAAGGTAAGGCTTGGTCTCTTTTCCCAGTGTCATGGTTCGAGCTGAGATGACCAATGACAACACAACAGATGCTCTCCTCCACCTCTCACTCCAAGGTGAGGAAGAAGAGAGATAAAGAGCGTTATGAATTTAGGAAAAAACAAAACTAAAACTACTTTAATGAAATATTAATAATAAAATAAAAAAGGGGAAAAACGAAATAGCTACAATATATACAAAACCGTATCAAACTCCCAAGGAGATGTCACTGTCAGGCACTGGGAAAGTTCCAGACTAGTCTCAGTGACAAATAGGAACTGGATTCCAGAACACACTGATGGGGATCAAAGGTAGACAAACTGACAGGGTCTTCCTCAGGCATCAGTCATCAAAGACAGCCACTCCAGAAGCAGCCCTCAAAGAGGAGACAACCCAACCCCCTTCAATCCCTCAGCTTTTACACTGACCATGGCAGATGGGGTGGACTACCCTATTGGTCAGTTTGGGTCACCTGACCTGTCCACTCCTGCCCACAGGTGCAAGCCCTCCCTCCACAGGGCAAATAACCAAGTCAGCCGACCCTGGTTGCCACAGCAACAAGTAAGAGCAATAGCCTCTCTCACTGAATACAAAGTTGGCTCTGCTCCACCTCAAACCAGGACACCCAAGTAGCAAGCGATACCACGAGAGGAAATAGCCTCAAGTTGCTCCAGGGGACGTTTAGGGTGGATATGAGGAAAAATTTCTTCACTGAAAGGGTTATCAAGCGTTGGAACAGGCTGTCTGTGGAAGTGGTTGAGTCACCATCCCTGGAGTGATGTAAGTTGCGTAAATGTGGCACTTTAGGGACATGGTTTGCAGGTGGATTTGGCCACGTTAGGTTTAAGGTTGGACTCCATGATCTTAAAGATCTTTTCCAACCTGAATGATTCTATGAGAGCTCCTGACAGCTTGAATTACCTGCTGAGTTTGTAAAATCATAAGATTCAGCAGTTAACAAGTGATGCAGAACGTTCTTAGATATGCATATAAAGGTTATGTTTACTATGAAATTTGGCTTGGTAGTCCTAACCAGGAGTAGAGTTAAATCACAACTTAATTCTTACCATATTCAACCATCTTGGTGATGCCTAGCGTGATGAACTAATGACCGCATGCAGGTTTGGAATCTGATCTTGTGGCGAACATGCAGAGCTGACCCAGGAACAAGAAATGAATGCCCAGAGTCAGAACATGAATCTGCAAGGTCTGAGCCAAGATCCACACGAATGCTGTGTGTTGGCTTCCCTGACGTAAGCAAGCAGCTTTGGAGGAACTGGTCTTGCCACAGGATAAGGATAAGCTCTCTGTTGGAGACAAAATGCAGATCACCTCATCCAGAGATACCTTAAGGACATCCCCCAGGGGAGAAATTCCTGAATACACATAAACTGAGCTAACTCCATCCCTTTGGGTAGGATATGGCATAATGGTGCTGCCCTTAGGCTAATGATCCCTGCTTAAGGCACAGCTATGTGGACCAAGGAAGGCAGAGGGGCTTCCCATAGTGTACCAACACCTCCACATGGTACAGTGCAGGGCCACACATCTCTATGATGCAGTACCATGATGTGCCACGAAGGCAGTCTGGCTACGTTCAGGTTGTGCTATCTCTCAATTAAGAAGCCCTGAAGAAAGGCAAGATCTGGCTGCCTCCACCTGAGGAACTACGGCGGTCATTAGTAGCTGAGGGATTTTTGCTCTACCTAGAGTATGTGCATGCTCTTTGAGGCAAGGCTAATTAGTCTAATTAGAGTACCACCTTAATTCACCTGGGCTGCTCTGGGAGCTGAACTTGCATCTCTACCCAGCATGGGACCTGAGCATAGATCCTAATTCAGGGCCTTGCAAGGTGAGTAAAGAGACTGATTAAAAACTATTTCATATCTGTGCATTTGGCATAGGTAGATATAGCTACTTGCCCTGAGAAAAACTTGAACTCTTAACATTTCTGCTGGTTGCTGATGTTACTCAAGACTTTGTGTTTGCCTACATTGTATTTCATCTCCCCAGTAACCAACTAAAAACACAGGAAAAGACCTTCCATTTCTGAAGAAAAGATCTCAGCCCAAAGTGGTAGAAGTAAAAATTCAACAGAATTATCATCCAGAAAATCTTGCTGCCAAAAGGAAGTCACCCTAATTAGTAAGTTTAAGCTATAAATCTTGTGCTTGGTTTCCTGTCATATGACCTTTACTAGCTTCAAAATATCGCTGTCAAGGAAAACCTTCAAAGCTGACACCTTCATAATCTCAGAGGAGAGGATATGAAAATGCCGTGAGTCTTGTGCCACTTGCTCCCTGGACGTTGCTCCAGTACAGCCCTTCAGTAAGCTCATGAATCTTTTCTCATGTCATCCTTCCATAAGGGTGCCCATGTCTTTAAGGTACTACTGATTAAAGCAATGTAAATGAGCATTCAGCAAGACCCAAGAGTCTTTTCAAGGATGATGTACTATTAAAATAATATTCTTCAGTGTGGAAGAATTCCTTCCAAGAGGGGCTAGGTAGAAATTGGACAGGAAATGGAGGCTCAGCAATGATGTCTTATACTGCCTCTTTATTAATGCTGTATATGAATCGGCATATATGAATAAGCCACTGCTCACAGCATGCTTACCACACCTCCAGACACCCACTAAAGAAATGGGGCAACACTATGCACATACAGGTACTGGTAAAAATTTTCTGCTCCTGTGAAGGAGGCTCAGGGACAAAGCTAAACTCCAGAGATCAGGCAGATCGGTGCTATGGATTCGAGCTTTCTAACTGAATCAATGTTTCTAAGAAAAAAAATAACGCAAGCAAACACTGCAAGGATGCATCCAAGAGTCAGTGAAATCCGACCTGTAAGAATCCAGCACTGCTGCCTTTCCACCTTGTGTCTAAATTTTGAAGCCTGTTTATATGCAAAGCTCCTATCAATGTGAAACGCCACCAGCACCAAAGGTACAAAGGAATGAACTTTAATGCAATTTTGATTAGCAGAAAGCACTGCCTGTCAACTTGCATAATTTTAAAAATTATTTTCCACTTACAAATGTTATGAAAGACATAGAGGTAGACAAGCCACTGATAGCAGAAACTAGCCTCAGCCTGGCTTACATGCTAAAATGACAAAGATTTATCAGAAATGAGTGCAGAAAATGAAAGAAAGGACGTTTTAATGACGCCAAGACCCCTTCCCGCCCCCCCGCCACAGAGTCAGCCATTCAGCTCATATGTGTTGGTGTGACTCTAGTGCCTGGACTGCATGACACTACTTCATAACCAGACAAGAGATTTAGCTCCATATTTACATCTGTGCTTTTTCCAACTTTCAATATTAAAACAGAAAAGAAAAGCTTGCAAGCAAAACACACAATTTCTCATTGTGAATGTCAACATTTCAGTTGGGTATGAATGGGTGGAAGTGTTCGGTCTAGTAAACAATGTGTTTTTCACCAATTCTACACTATGACAACAGAGAAGTTTGCTGTGTAAAATATTGTGGACTGAGTTTTCTCTCATATAAATTTAAGAAGAAAAAATTGTTTACAAATGTATGTATGATGGTGTTTCAATGCCTTTGCTAGAGTTCACTAATCTTTTTTCCTAGCACATATGTATTAAATACCCACAAGCATGAGACATTTAACCAAGATGTCTAGGGCAAATGTGGAGACACATTATGGTCCTTGTCCAGTCACTTAAGAGGGAGAGAAATACCTATCTTACTGGGTCCATATGCATGAACTTCAGAGAAAGCCCAAGGCAATTAAACTCCCCATGTGAGCACCCCAACTAGGTGAAAAACGTCAGACCTACTCCCAGCCTCAGGTGAACCTCGTCCAGGTAGCAATGTGCACAGCACAAATGGAAATGATGCAGAGTGGCAGTGGACCTTGAATGCACCTCCTGGTTTGTGGGATACTGGCATAACTGAGTTCATATACAACACAGAAGAGAAGAGTGCACAGAGGATGCTGAGAACAGTGGCTACAGTTTTTATGGCTTCAGAGTCTACACCGAAGTTACAGAGAGTGCTCCTTACTAGTCAGGATTCCCTCTGGGCCACGGAAATTCCCAGAAAGAGTTCTCTCCCATGGGGAGAGCTGATGCCATATCAGAGTTAATGTCTGCCCGAGGGCTGGCTGGAATGGCTCTGGGAGGTGCTATTCCCGTTTCATGTGAACACATGCTACACTCCAGCAGTGCTAATGGGGCTACAGCACAGTTATCTCCACCCTGAATATAAGATCATTCCAGCCTGGGCCAAATCCCAATAGTAAAATGGTGGATTTGTTTAGGGCATAACCCGTTATTCTGTGCTCCTGTAGATCTTGCAGAAACTCCCCGGGACTCCTGATTTGCAAATCTGTTTACCACAGTTCATGTGGATGCCTCTATGACTGATTTCAGAAATAATAATAAATAAATCAGATTTTTTGTTTTTATTCTATAAGGAGAAAAAAAAAAATTTGCATGTGTTAAGCACAAATTATCTGTACTTCAGTTCCAAATATTTAATGATCTTGGAATTGGGCAACACTGGAAAGGCATACCAGTAAGACCAACCTGGAATATTAGCTATCTGGCAGCAATGATGGGGTTGGAAACTCTGCACAAAAAGCAAAACAACTAAAATGTAGAATATGAGTCACATAACAGGGTTCATTTGAGAGACCTTCTGGACACCACATGGAGAGTTAGTGATTTTTAGCACTGTCTGGTATGGTATTCCCTCTTCTAAATTTCTGCTTTAAAGTTCTAAACACCAGCTGGGGAGATAGATGTGACCAGAGCAGTAATCTATAGGAAAAATATATAACTAATAACTCTCAAGTAACTGTTTCAGAACACAGACAAAAAGGCAATTATATAGAGAGGAAGGAAACCTAAGTTATATCAGTCAGGTGTAGGCTAGATGGAACAGCTGATGCCATGAAATTTTAGGTTTCTTTCCAAAACCCTCATGTGTGAGGAGCTGTGAATTATCATTCCTTTCCATCTTAGCATTTTACAGCTTTTAAGAAATGCTGCTGCTACAGTGCTGTGACCAAAGCAAAGAAGGGCATGTCTGAAAGTGCTAAATGCTGTGTTCTTTCCCAGGTGAAATATTGAATGTCAGCACCCATTGCTCACATACCTCTTAGCCCCATGAAATATTTACCAAATAAAAACTTTGCTTTCGCTTGACCGTTCCACTTCCCTTCTTCATTTCATTATTTTCCTGGGTTGAGAGACACAGGACTAAATTTTCTTCTAATGCTGGGGAAAACTGCACTTTTAGAAGACTCTAGTGCCTGAATTCATAAATATTTACTTTACAGCCAGCTAGGCTATGTGGGATTAAAGGTCTTAGTGTTTTTGAGCCTTGCCAGGGTGCAGGAGGAACAAGGCCTGGGCATTTGACCCAGGCTGGCCAACAGGATTATTTCATACCATGAACGTCACATTCAATATAAATCAGAAAAATTTGCTGCGTAGCTCCCTCTCCCTTGATGGTGGCAGTCCAGAGAGAAATCCTTACTCTGGTGCCGGAGCCCTGAGGCCTTCCCTTCCTCCTGAAGCCATTGCGCTCACAGTGTCCGACATTTGTTGTCCACTACTGGGAGTGCACAGCTTCCTGCTGAGAGAATAATTCTTGTATAATACTGACAGTATTATTCTTGTATATCTTATATCAGTATCAGGACTAATACAGGTTCTTTAGTATTATTGTTAAGTATTTAGTCTTATTCTACTAAATCTATTTATAATTCAACCCGCATGTTTCTTTGTGTTCCTTGATTCCCCTTTCTCGGTGGGGAGGGGTCATTGGGTGATAGAATAATTGTCTAAACGACAATAGATTGTTACGAGTTTTCTCAAACCATAACTATTACAATGATACAGTCCTTTCAAGACAGAGGGCAACACCCTTTATATACACCATGGATATGCCAAAGGAACATGATTTGGGTTGCAAATCCATCAATTTCTTTGGTGTTCATGCACTGCAGCACTGCTTTTAATCTCATGCCCAGATAATATATTTTAAAGGATGTGCTTTAATTGGTTCAACAGTGAGCAGTACTCACTGAGCAGCTCTTCAATTTTTAATTTTATTTTCATGGTGCAATATTTGGTGCAAACCTTTTTCACTGAAAGGGAATTCAGACTGTGTTCTGAAGGTAGAAACATTAATTTCTTCCTGGACATATTGATGCCCTTTATTATACGTTGGGATTCGCAAATGTTAATTGATCTTTACAAGACACATATGACATAAGAAAGTATGATTGGTTTTGATTTCTAAATGAAGAAAAAAAAAAAAAGCACAGATAATTTAAGGTTAAAATACATCTACTCAGGTGTCCAGAACACACCTGTGACCTGAAAAATTTGCTTATTGTGATCTGCTCTCAGTGGTACAAGTAAATAGCTGACCATGACAGTTTGTGGGTGCATCAAAACCTCTCGAGTAAAAGTCTTGCTGTTGTGGATTTGACACATTACACGGGGGGGCGATGCCCAAATGGTAAGGAAGAGCAGAAAAGAAGCAGTCATGTAAAAGTCCCTCATCAATAATCTGAGGGCACATTTGACACAGTGCAACCCACTGGACAATCGTGAAATAACAAGATGAGGAAAGAAGGGTCTTTTTAAAAAGCCACGCAAAAAAAACATGCAAGACAAAGGTAAAGGTGTTAAAGCAGCATGCAGGCTCAGGTGTAAAATTCTGATATATTCAATGGGATAAAAGATGCCTGTCAAAACTGGCATCATCCGGGCATGACTCAGTCAATCCCACCTGAGCACTGGCATTGCAGATCACTGGGGATCTGCAGGGACCTCTAATAATATTTCCATTGGCCTTTAGTCATGCTCTATTTTACTTTTTTGTTTCCATTTTCAGAAATCTTAGTATTTCTCATAACAACTTCAAAACTAGATCCAGATCTGATTCTCCTGTAAAATTAAGGTATTCAGAACAAAGAAATAAATCATAGTGCAGGTGAATCAGTGGAAATATTTAAATATCATTTCAGCCAGGATTTTATGTCACTGTCTGGGGCTGACCTTGGCAAACTCCACACATGAACAACTAATTAATGGAAGACCCCCCCCTCCCTGAACAACACAGAAATTAAATGCAGATGGTAAAAGGAAGTTCTTTTAGACCTGGGAGAATAAAAAGATTTTCATTAAGTAACGTCCTCAATGGAAAACAAAGGTAAATATAATGATGTCTATGGCCCTTTTGTATTAATTT
Organism: Limosa lapponica baueri; assembly: GCA_002844005.1. Taxonomy (NCBI): domain Eukaryota; kingdom Metazoa; phylum Chordata; class Aves; order Charadriiformes; family Scolopacidae; genus Limosa; species Limosa lapponica. Next base: position 12,001 of record KZ507869.1, on the reverse strand, counting down.
GCTGGTTACTTCCATGGTTCTGCTTTAACTCCAAGTATATTAAGTTCAAATGTTCAGATCTTTTCCAGCTTTTATTCCCCTGCCATGATATTTCAGTTCTAATAATTTAAATTCACCGTGTTTTTTCTGGACTTGCAAATAATCTAATTAGAGAAACACAAACAATCCCAGTGACTTATATAACTTAGCAACCATCATCGCTTCTGAAGTTCAGGTACTCACAATGAATTACTCACAAAACATTCACATGGAAAACTTGTTTTGAAGAAATACACAAATCATTTCAGACATCCACTCTCAGCTCTTCATGATCAGCTCATAACGGAAGCAGACACAATTAGACAAATTGTTCGTTATAAATTATTCACTCAGCTCTACACTTGCTAATCTAATGTCAATTGATGTTTCCATGTGAAAGGAGGAAGAAATTGCAGTTTGTAGACTGACTAGCTTCAGCCATTGTATACTGTTTGTTGTGATTTATTACAGCTTCACATCAGCAGGTGCCTGAACTATAAATTGAGCTGAATCCCCATTCACAGTCCCTGACGCCTGGAGGTGATACAGCTATGACATGCTGATAGAAACTCAAGATCCCAAACACATTACAGCTAAATAAAATGTGCATTACTCTGTAACTTAGAGGATAAATTGTCTTCAAAGGATATTATGTCTTCTTCCTGCCAGTGATTAATAGCTACTTTTCTTTTTTCCAGCAAGTTGCTACTATTTTTTTAAATCTGATTTGAATTAAGAACTACCTCCCAGAGGGGATGAGGAGCGAAGCTGTCTTCTATAGGAAAGCAGTTGTCAGAGTTCAAGTAGCAAGTCCTGCAGGCATTCAAAACAGCAGAGAAGGCAACAGATCAACTGGAAAGTACTGTGCGTAAATAGACTGAGTAGGCTATTTATTTTATTTATGCCTATAAATAAATGCATATGCATATGGAAATGAAAACAGTAGTCGGATCCCTCTGCAACATGATATTTAGCCTATCTTTCACAGACTCTTTCTATGAACAAACTGGGCCCTGTGAGTTTGGTTCCCAGTCACAGGGCTTCTTCACTGTTCCTCGAGATGTTGAAGATCATTATTAGAGACTGACACATTGAACTCCAAAGTTTTCTTGGAACACACGAGAAAACATTAAGAATGAATGTCTTTATGAGTTGGCTTTATGAAACACCCAAGCCTACCTCACACATCTCATATTACCTATGGCTGGAACAGGGAGTGGTGGGCAGCAGATAAGAGAATCCACCTCCAAGTTCAAAACAACCCCCCTCTGCTGTGACCTGGAGAGATGACAAAAGAAAATTTGAAACATCCTAGTGAAGTTTGGTTTATCAGCTTAATGGCTATTTCACCACCTATAGAGTAATCCTGTCTCCCTCATTGCTCAAAAGGTTAACAACAGATAGATACCATGGCTTGTTAAATAGAAAATATTCTTTATAAAAATTTGCTCTATTTGTTATCTCCCCCGCACAGAGAGTGGAGGGAGCCTGGAGGGTGCTGATAAAAAGGATTGTGCTATACAAATGAATGGAAAGGTGCTGTGCCCAACCTTTAAAACTTGTCACTCAGACTAAGCAATTCATTGTGAAGATAAGCTATTTCTATGAAGGCTATTTAAAGGGGGAACGCTTGAATACTCTTCTTTTTCAGGAAGGGTAGAGAAGAGAATTGAGGCACATTTGAGGACGATGTGGACTGAATACAAACCGTGTGGCCAAAAGTCAAGATATTGTTTTTATCATCACTGCTCCCCTTTTTTTGGAATAGACCTTATCTCTTAAGTGCATTAATAATTTTTAGCGACTTCATACCAAACTGAAATGCTAATTCCTGAAAATACTATACATTTTAGTTGCATGAGAAAGGGTCTTTTATAAATTTCAACTGTTCCTTTCATAAAGAATAAGCATCATATATTCTAAAGAACTTGTAAGATTTTCACAAATGTGCTGTGACCACAGTACATAATTATATTCACATAAACAAATTAATGGTGTACATTGCAAATCCCTACTGTGCAGTATCAGATTGTGCCCTTTGCTGGTCTTATCCACTGTATTCAAAGCAGTAAGCAGAATTCGACCTGTTGTCTGTCTATAAAATATGAAACTTGAACACTTGTCTCCGATAATTGTAACGTACCACTGCCAAGTCATTTCAAACTTGTTTGTTTTTCCACACGAGTATCCAGATCCTCAGCAGGGTAAGTGCAACAAAGTTATTGAACACCACTTATCACTAGAAAAGGATCTGACCTAAGATCTTAGCAAGAACACCTAGGAGTAATATTTACAGCATCTATTAAGATCTCTTTTAAATGCAGCCATCCAGCAGATCTCTAAAGATATTTTCACTGTTCCTCTGAAGCTACCTCAAGACCTTTACAAAATAAGTGATTGTGCACATTCAGATGTATTAAGTATCTATTTGCTATGTATTTGATTATTTTCTGTACTGTTCTCAACACTGTATTGCCTGTTCTGAACCTGCAAAGACCAGATTGTTCGATCTCTGCTGTTTACAGATATCCAAACCTCAGCCTTGCTCCCTCCCCTTGAAATCAATGGCAAAACACTGAATTACAGGGAGTGAATTTAGCTGGCCTTGCACTGATGTGCCAACACCCACCGGAAAAGGCTATTCCTTAGGCAAAGGCCTTCAACTTGTGAAAACCCCACACCACGTGGGACTTGGCTTACTACAAATAATGAGGCTATACACAAGCAGAAGAATGTGCAAGGGTCATCTGTTTTCAAGACTAGAAAAGAAGTAACAAGATGCATGCTCTTTGCTAGTTAAGTATTTTGAAGAGAAAAAATGGAGGGGCACATGATTAACCTCTAAAGAGCTATCCTCTGCCTGACTTTGTAGTTAAAGCCACGTACTTATCTGACTTAGGATGTACTTGTTTGGCAATACCCCATCTTCACTTTCTTCTCTTCAACAGTCTGGTGAACATAATCTGTTTCTTTCACATTTATTGTCAGTTCCACTTTCTGGCTTATATGAATGAACTCCTTTATCCATTTTTGTAGTTCTTGTCTGCTTTGCACAGAGAAAAAAAGTGATCCAGGAACTTGAAATGTTTCAGTTAACCTTATTTCTTCTGCATTTTCTTTTTGTTTCTAAAACCCCCAACTCTTTGCAAGAAAAAATAGTTCAATATTTCAATATCTTTTTCTCTAGAAAGCCATAAGCCTTAATTTAGCAGAACAGTTTCTAATATCATGATATATTTTATGTCCAATAACACAGAATTAATTTCAGATGCTGAAAAGCAAATATACATACATTTAGAGAGAGAAAAAGAGCTTATTAGGCGTATTTCAGTGGTCCTACCACGACTGTATATAGGCACCTCCCAGGCTATTTTCACAATCACTCTGTGAGGAAAATGAGTAGGATTTCCACTTCACAGTTAGGAATCCAAGATCCAGGCAAGATAGAAAGTTGTTGTATGATGTCGTTTGGTCTGGTTAGTCTTTCTGAACACTAAGTGCAGACAGACAGCCTTTCTTCCACAGGGCAAAACAAACACTCAAGTTAGGATCCTGCTTTTCATTGTCATGGGGGAAACTTCTGTCTTCCCTCCATGATTATGCAGGAAAACTTGTGCTTCCTGAAGCCAGCATTTAAGTCAGGTGCATAGACTTAGGTGTTCAGAATACAGTAAGTGCCAAAAATCACCATTGCAAAACTGAGAAGAAGTAAGAGACGAAACTGAGATTCCTTTGCATGTCTTCTGTACATCTGGCTTGCCTTGCTAGCTTTTTTGCTAGGGAACCATTGACTGATGTTGTCTGTCCCCAGTGCTTTATGAGGCCTGGTCCATGTCCTGTAATAATACAAATAGTAAATAGTAGACCTACCAAAGCAGAAAAGTATAATTTTCAGAGATGCAAGACAGGCAGATATGTCTAAGGTATCTGGAGCAATCTCAGATGGATTAGCCCTAAGAAGATTTTCAAATGGGGAGATTTCTGAAAAAGAAAATGTCTCTCCTGTCTAACCTTGTCGAACATATTTCTTGTTATACTTGTGTTACTGTTCCTACAGAATGATGCATAATCTTATATTAATGCCTCCTAGCCCTTTGGGAATGTTCCAAATGCCTGGCAGATGGTGGACAATGACCATGGAAATGTTGAAACGTATTTTCAAAGCTCTACACACAAAGATACAGATACAGAAATGTTGTACTTTGGAGGTTTGTAACACCGTGATCATTTAAGAATAGCAATCCACTTTCAGACAATTATACCAGTCATTCTATTATTTACTGTACATTTCTAGTGATTAATCTACATCTCTGTTGGTAGGAAACTGTCTAAGTAACAAAAAAAAGTGGCCGTGTAGGGAGTTTTGCATGAAAGTCTGCTCAAAGACAGAACCTGCAGACAGCCTTCTAATCTCAGGAGCAACTTTGGTCTTTCAATTATTTCACTGCTAAACAGGAAATTAATTTTCAGAGCTCCAGTAATTTTATCTGTTCCTTGCAAGAAGTGTTGTTGGGTTGGGGTTTTTTAACTTAACACATTAATTCCTTTGTGTATCATGGCATTGCTACAACTTTGGTTTGGGTTTCTTTTTCACTGGCATAAATCTACTAAGATGTTTTCATGTGAATGTGTGTTGAGTGCCTTACAATGAATCAATAAGAAATCACTGCAGGTCTGGGTTATAAATGATTGCTTGAGGAAATGAAAGTAGGGGTGAAAAACTGAAGAAATACCGAGATTTTCTAATGTAGGTCTAAATAAACTGTGATAACTCACCCATTTGGGACTAAATTAAGGTATTCTATGTATAAAATACAGCAAAATTAGCTTATATTTAAAGAACTTTACAGGAAGAATCTCACTAGTGGTTCTTCAGTGGGTCACCCACAGGAAGGTACAAAAGGCTTGCACGGCCACAGGTAATGACACATGTTGTAACTTACGCAGTTTTTTACAGCAGAAAAGTGTTTCCTCCCAAGGGTACAGAATCCTCTCATGACTGTTCTAGACATTTCTTCCACAGGCTCAAAATGCTGTTTCCACCCTTCCTTCCCACATAGAATGACACTTCTTTTCCCAGAGAAGGAGTCATCCAAGCTACTGTCTTTCCAGATTGGTGGGAAAGGAACATTGAAATCATTTAGCTCGCTGGTGAAGCAAGGTGTCACTTTACATTGTGCTGCATGTGAACAGCAGTGCTGTACTGAAATACCGCTTGTTGAATGCCAAAATGCAAAGCAGAACCATCCAAACCAAGATTTTTTTTTGTGTGTGTGTTCTTCAGAGGAATCATGAACTGGGCCAAATCTCTAAACTAAACCCAGTTTCCGTGAGCAGCCTGAGCAGGTTAAAGGTGAGAGGACTTCCTCATATGACGCTAGATGCAGAGGATTTAATAGAACAAGAAAACTAGGAGCTGCACTGTGCCCTTTGGAAAATCCCTACTTCTCCCATGCTTCAAGGGAAGGCTCTTCCCTTCTGCTGGCTTCTGCCAGGATGGCTGATCTCTCTATCTCTGAACAAACAGCTTGGTTATGCCAGTGCTTCATTCATCCCCATTCCTATGAGTACACTTAACAGGTAGTAAGAAACATGAAGGCCCAGCTAAGTAGCTACTTTCACAACCATCCCAGATGAGAAACAGTGTCCAGAGCACTTTTTCACTCCCTCCATTGCCAGACTAGAGCCAGGCATCACCCAATACTCCGATAACTTCTAAATGTGTTCCACTACCTGACACAAGCTATTTTTTTAACATCAAAGCATGCTGCTGCTATTACTCTATGTATATTTATTCCTGTTTCTGCTGGCCAAAATCCTGGTTGCTGCTTGCTAAGAAACACAAATGAAAGCTGGCAGGAAATGGTCTTTTGAATAAACCAAACCTGATCGGAAATTACCCATGCTCTGGCCTTCTTGTCTGGTTGTGTAAGAGAAGACTGGCAGAAAACATCTGAGCTGAGTTTCTTCTTTGTCTTTGGTGCCAATTAAATTAAACAAAGCCTACAATTTTGATAGCTGAGCAGGGATTATATTAATGGATCTGGAAAAATAAAGAGCTTTGTGTGAAGTCCATGAGCTTTTAGGCCCCAGCTGTGCTTAAAATGGTCACATCATTATACAAACGTTAGATATACAGTTGACTTTCAGATGAAAGTCGGTAAAGAGGGTGCGGGTCTAAACTTCATTATCTGCTCAGCACTCAGTGCTGCTGCATAATTATATATGCATATATCAGAGCACTAAGTGGAGTGGAAAAGGCATATTTCGTAACACCCTTCAGTAGTTAATGGATGTGATTGAGAGACATTTCTTCAGTGGGACTTTCTGCCTTATCATACTTGCTCTACTTTGTCAGCGTGTTCCGGGGGAATGGTTTTTGGCATTTGTCAGCGTAATTTCAAATAGCTCTTTCCCACAGTTCAGTATCAGAGGACATGACTCCATTTCTTCATTATAACAGATCTCCATCTGAAAAGCCTGGCAGGAATATATAGTACTCCCCTGCTCTAAACAAAGTCAGTGGTTTTGAGCTCACCTGTCCTCATGATTTTCTTCTTATTATTCATCTATATTATCCAGAGGAGAAAGCTTTGAACAAAGTAATTTCAAGATCTTAAGATGCCTTGCACATAAAAACAGTTGGATCCAGCTGCAAACACTCTTTTGAGTTTCCTGGTATTTCAGGTTCCTGACTGATTAATTAGAAAGTCAATAGCTTGATACTTTTACCTGATTGTGCCCTCCTAGTCTACTAGTACAGCACGTACACCACGAGTTAAACAGTGCTGGAGTTTAAAACTGACATACCTGCTCCTTCCTCCTCCTCACTGAATCCACTGATATTTTACCACCAGAGTGCTCAGTAAAACTCATTAATTACTGAATTTATCCTAGAAATTTAGTAATTTTCCATCTTTTATGATTATCATTTTCATTAGGGTTTAAAATGCTGGAACGCATAAACAGAATTAGAATTACTCCTTTCTGCACTACAACAGCATCAGGCAGGAAAAAAACCCACAAAATGGATGAATTCAGCAGAGTTGGATTCTGACAGTAAAACAATTAAGAAGTGGGGTAATTTACTGTTGTCTGACCTATCTTTTTTGAATGTATCTATCTTAGGTACTTCCACAGCTCCCAGACCCATCTAGTGCCTTAGTTGAATGGCTACCGGTAGGTGCCTGGCTCAGGTAGGTATGAGATTTCTCTACTAGTGAGGGTTAAGAGTCCACCCTGGGTAAAGCTGCTACAGAGAGTGGATCCTTCTTTTAAAGGCCAACCAGTATGACAGCTAGCAGCTAGGACACAAACCCAGGCCGTGGAACTGGGAGATGCTCACCTTAAAACAAAGAGAATATAAGCTCCTCTTTAAGTCTACCATAAGAGTATGTGTAACTCTGAGGCTATAGAAGAGGCTGGGGAAGTAAAACCTTTGTGCTGAAACTACTTTCTTCTCCAGGACTATGTATATATTTTGTGCTAAGAAAGCAATTATTGTCAAGGAAAATAAATAGTGAAGATTTTTCTTTTGAACAGGCAATTCCAAGTATTCAAATGAATGACATGAATTCCTTAAGCTATTAGTTTCTAGTGAAATAAACACTTTTTTTTTGCCTTGGTCAGAGTTTCTTAGTTCCATCCTTCTGAGATAAGGGTTCAAATTATTCATGTTGCTTCGCCATATGGCTTTTCTGTGGGTGAAGCTTCAGTTAACCCTCATTTCCTCATTAGCACATATGGCCCTTCCTCTTTACTCTTCCCTCTTCTTCTCCTGATTACATGCTTTTCAACCCAATAATGTTAAAATTTCACCTGCTGGTCAATGGGCTTTTTTTTTGTATTCATTTCTGAAAACCATTTATAACACAGGTTGCCAAGGATCACTTAACAACAATGCCGGTGATCATCTGGCTATTTATCTTGGCTATAACTTATACTAAAGGGTTAGAGGAACACCAACTCTTTTATATTTGAACTCCAGAAAAGGAAGAATGGGGAAAAGTATAACTATGAAAGAAAATGATAAGCCTCCAAGCCCTGTTTTTTCTTTTCAAAGACCCTATCCCAGATCCTTTCCTGATTGTGATTTTGTTCAGCTCTGATTTTAATTCCTAGGGCAGCAACAACTCGTGTGTGAATTGTCTCCCTGAGACCAAAGCAAGGGAGCAACCTAATACTGATACTAGATTCAGGCATTCTGCTTGCAAGAATTAAGGCTTTATCAAATATTAGGATACAATGCTGGATTTTTGTCAGAATTATAAACAACTTGTCACAAATGTACTAAGTTTATTACAAGCCATTTCCTGGTGTCTGTTAGTAATGTGCTAAGACAATCTGTTGGTCATACTACACAGGTTACAGCAGAAGGGTTCATCATCCTAAGGCAGGGATAAAGTCTTTTAGGAAAAGAGGAATGGGCACTATTTAACTTTTTAGTTATAGGTGTTTGAAATATGAATTTAATATAAGCCCCTTCTTTCTGTGTTTGCTACTTGGCCGTAGGAATCATTTGATTTCATTTCTACAAAATATGCTGCCTGATATTGTTTAGAAAGGATTTTATGTGATCATATTCTTGCCCATAGCTTGCTTATTAACTGTCTGAGGCCAGCCTTGCTTTTGGCATTCTTTACTTATAATTTGCTGTTTATACAGTGCTGCTACCATCTTAAATCCCAGGGTATTCATTTGGTTGTCACTACCATCCAATCACACTTACAAGAAAAAGGAAAAGGACTTGAGTAAGTTTTATAGAAGTGAAAATTCATGCAAACACAGTCATTTGAGAATTCACAACACTTTCAGGGCAAACACATATTGGCATGATTAATTTTAAATTTTTTAATGAATGTTATTGCTAAAAAAATTGCAGCTTGTATGAATATTCATGGGGACAAATAAACTTTCAAATACCAGACTGAACTAATTTCATTAGAATGTATTTTCATAATGGCATTTTGAAGTAGCCTCACAGCTCTCATGTAAATTGTTTAATTTTTTTAAAGCATTATTAGTTCCCTCCCCATCTGCTAGTACAATGATATATCACTGGTACTCTGAATAATACTGAATAAAGTTACCATAACAACTCTTAAAATACATGCAAATTAGAAACCTGCATATATTTTACAAGGCTAGGTATAGATTTGTATGGTATCTTGGGAAATGTAATTATAAAAAGTTACTTCTGCATGTTAGTAGCCAAATATATTGATTACTCAAAAAGATGAGATGGTGAATCGTCTAATCCCAAGATAAAATTTGAGTTACAGAAGCACTGTACTGCCAGAGAACATCTCCCTTTACACGAAAGTTTTATTTGTGGGATCTGAACTTGTTGACTGAGGCAAGCCAGCTGACTGTGCCTTCAGCACTTTAGTGAGCGGTCACAGTGTGCTTTGCCAGCAGATTCGTGGGATGGCAGCCTCAAAGAGTGAGATGAAAACTAGCATCTGGGAACTCACACTTCCACCAGCGCATTTGAATCCAGAGGAGGATATTCTTAAAAAGCTGAGATGCTGAGGGGAGTCTCCTTATACTATCATATAAGGCAGCAGAGCTAAGATGGCAAAGCTTTTCAGTGGAGACCTGCGTTAAAATTGAAACTGATTTGACATTTCTGTTCAAGCTTCAATAGCATTAATTCAGAAACAACTGAAATGAGGCACACAGGCCTGAGTTTGCTGGCACTATTCTGTTGTTCACAAGAATTTGAATATTTATGCACACTCTTGTTTCCTAAAAATACAAATACAGGGTACAGGATTCCTCTAATGTGACCATAATGATGCCTACATGGTTTTGTAAGGCTGAAATCTCTCATATGTACAGCACAGCTCTGTTGCTGGAGCCAGCAGAGCAAGCAGTGACAATAGCAGCCACTGCCCTACGTGCAGCCCAGCCACAGGACAGCGTCCAGGCTAAGATAGCGTCCTCAGAGACACTGGCTGCTATTGTAGGATTTTAGGTCATGGATTAGGCCAACTAAGTGAGCATCTACTTACATGCTACCTAGCTCTCCCTCCTTATCAGTTCCCCGCTCCCAGCTGATACCATGGCTATTGACATTCCAGCCACTTGGGCATTTATTTGTAAGCTGCCAACAGGGGACTGTTCAGCATTTTCAGATCCTGTTGTGAGTGTTTGTCAGAAAGAGAAACTTTAAGCCTGTTGACTTGCTCAAATTCATCAGAGACAGGTAAAAAAATTGAGTAAATAATTCTTTCTAGATCTGTTTGATTAAATTGTACCATGTTGACCAAATGATGTCCAGTAAGCTTTTCTCTTAATAGACCTTAGCTTTACTAAGATGAAAGTCAAGACTGTAACAGCAGGAATGAAATTAGAGAAGAGAAAAAAAAAAAGATACAGTGAGTCAGAGAGAACACTGATAAAGAAACTAAATACATACAGAAATTAGTGTCACCACAGATGAGAACTGACTTCAGTAGGATGATGCATATAAACATGGCATAAATTAGAGCATCTTGGCATTTAATAATTTGCTGGCTTTGATATGCTAAAAAAATTTGAAACCGCTCATCTAACAAGATTTATAAATCTTTATTATTGCAAAATTCTATCATCATCAGGATGGTGTTGGATCCTTAGGATATAGCATCTGGCAAATTAGGATGCCAGATGTTTTTTTTTTTCATTTTGGTAATAGCAGTGAAGATACTTTCTGAACAAAAATTCAGTGCAGAAATGTGCCATATTTGTGTAGAAGCCTGTAGATAACAAAGCTGAGAGAACTGACAGATCTGGAGGTGCTTTGTAGTATTTATCAATATCTGTTACAAGGTTCTTTGCAGTGCAGTGTATTGTGTTCAACGTGATTGAGGATGTGTTGGAAAAGAAACATAAAAGATGGCTGACAATGACCAGTTCACTATCCTTCTTTACTCAGGATGATATAAAGGACTCTAGGACAGGAAAAGGTTAAAAGAACAAGAAAATGAAAGGAATCTGATTTGCCTAAAAAGTCACCCTCTCTCAGAAGGGGGAAGGCAGTTGTTTAGGTCAACTGCGCTGAAACTATTGGATGCACACACAGAGGTTTGTCTGAAGATAACATTTTCTATGTACCTCTATGTACGAAAGCTTACATTTTCATCGATGGCATGTTATGCTTTTCAGAGATGACTAATGATTTGAGGTGCATTTGCCCAAATGCAATCAGTGAAAGAGTATGATTTTTAGAAAGTGCTCAAGAACCTACCCACTGAAGAGAAAGCCTTATGCACTGGACACCCAGAAATTTGAATATATTGGCCATATCTGAAAAGCTTTGCTAGTGTGGCTGGGTGGTAATGTTAGAATAAGGTATTAGCTATTCCCATGAGTCTTCCCTGGGAACCTCCCAGGGAAAGGCTTTCCAAGTCGCTCTTCTTTATCCAGTCCTGATCAAGCTTAAAAATAAAAATCTTGGCTGATTTATTCAGAAGTTATTTTCATTTAATTTCAAGATTTTTTGAGCTAGTATAAATGCATGTCCCTTGCCATCTGTATGAGACAGCAAGTATCAGACTTGCACCCTTTCTGTACTTCATCTGTAACTCCCTCTTGATTCCTCTCTTTAAATCCTCTCTTGTTGGCTTGACAGCTCTGCTCAGCAGTATCTGCACTGTCCTCTGATATTGACTCCAGACTAACATTTTGTCTGAAATTTTCTTGCATTTTCAGTTTCTTTATTTCCTACCCTCTGAAAAATATATTTCAGACACTATTGGCTCCTGTTTTCACTAAACCCCTGTCGTGGTTTGGGCTCAGACGGCAACAAAGAACCACGTGGCAGCCGCTCGCACAGATGGGAGCCCCCACCGACGCCGCGGCCGTGAGGGGAAAACGGGAAGAAAAAGGCAACACTCGTGGGTTGAGACAAAGGCAATTTAACAGAACAGCAAAGGGGGCAACAAACAACAACAACAATAACACCGACAGAGGAATATACAACCACGAGTATGATACCGCC
>KZ507868.1:55078-65642 GCA_002844005.1 Limosa lapponica baueri | reverse complement strand
CTGCCTCTCAGTCTCCCCCAAAGGAACTCAAAGCCACACTTGGTTGGGTTGTTTGATGCTTTTATTTATCACATGTAAAAACACTACTGTTTCCGTTTGCAGGTACCTCTTTTCACTGCACTGCAAGCCACACAGCTCCAAACATTGAAGACCAGACAGGCAAAGAAAAGAATTAAAGTACTTATGCCCAGAGTCAACAAGGTCATGGTCCCAGAGGGTGTTTAATGCACAGACCCCCCTGCAGGGACTGTTCTACAAAAGCAATAGAGCATTACAAGTAACAGATCGGAGTTGGTGAAAACACTAGGTGAGAGAACCGTCTAGGGGGGAAGAGGACCTGCAAACTGTTCTTTCCCCTTCAGCTGCCCTTATCTTTCTAGTACAGGTAATTGTGATCTAAGAAGACTAGTGCTTTAAACCGGAACAGGGGTTGACTGAGCCACGGAGCTTAGTTGACACGAGGGTTCCTGAAGTTCCTTCCAGCAAAGCGGGCCTTGCTGCCAAGCTCCTCTTCAATTCTGATGGAAAGGGAAGAGAGTGCCAGGTATGAGGAGACAGCGTAGAACTCCTGCATTAGCACAGCTGCTGGCCTTATTCTCAATCACCTCATCTACTTCATACTGAAGGTACTACCAGAGTCACAAGCCAGTTCCCACCAAGCCACTCCAGTTAAATGCACATTTAACTGCACTGCTCACCATCACCCATCTCACATAACTTTGAGCAAGCATTTTAAATGCTTGCCCAAGGGAACAGCATCATGCAGACAGAAGGCCTGCGTCTCATATTCTAGTATCACAGGATGCTTGCTGCAATGTTCCCCTTTAGCGTGTGTCATGGTCATTACCCATCCAACTCATGGTGTGGCCCACAGCCAGCTCTGCAGGCACAGCACCGGCCCAAAAACACTTCTGCCAGAGTCAGTTGATGCCCTTAAGGTGCAGGGTGTTTCCGAGAGGCAGAAGACCAAGCTGTGCCCTGAATGCATTAGTGGAGCATCCATTCAGTCTCCTGTTTAACCCTCCACCCTTTCCTCCCTCCTGAGAATCTCACCTCAGCAGCTGGTTGTACTTGGCTAGACGCTCAGATCGGCAAGGGGCACCAGTTTTGATCTGAAAGGGAAACCAGAAAGTTAGTACAGAACTATAGCAGAAATAAGATGCCAACATGAAACTATTCTAATGTGTTTAGAGTAATAAGCATAATCGCAAGCTTTAATTCAGCAACAGGCTCTAAATGTCTGTATACTCAAACAGGACAGGGCTTGGAAGCAATAAATATTGTTCATTCACTAACAGCTTCAGTACCAGGAAATCCCAACACACCCATTGGAGTTGACTACAATTTTTTTTAAATTGGTGGTTAAAGGTGAGTTTACACAAGATAGCATGTTCCCTCGTCATGCTCCCATTGAACAAATCAGCTTCCTGTGTACAGGAACAGCAAATCTGCATGCCTTAAGTCAGAGCAGACCTCATCTGCTGTGCAGCATGGCTTTATCACCATATTAGATCATCAAGCTAAAAGGCAAACTACAGCAGCTACAGATACCAACCTGACCAGTGCAGAGACCAACTACCAGATCAGCAATGAAGGTATCTTCTGTTTCACCGGAGCGGTGACTCACCATCACACCCCAGCCATTGGACTGGGCAAGCTTGCAGCTGGAAGAGATAAACAGATGAAGCCTCACACCATGCCTCTTTGCGCCAGTGGTGCTGGCAAGTGGCAGATATTCCTTGCTTCGACAGGACAGAACTGACCTTTGGTACATGTCAGGGTTAGGATTATGTGAAAACACAGTGACAAGGAGCTGCTTTCACACATGCTTCAACCCAGTAAACTTGTCTGATGTGCCTATATGACTTCAAGATCATGAAGATACAAGGTTTACTTGCCAATATCCTCTATTAGTTAACAATTGTTATTCCTTCACGGATGCCCAGTCAACAGGTTTCTATTCCACCAGCTCTAGTCTGTGTGTTCATCTCCCTCAATTAGAAAATCCCCTCCCGGCACAGCCAAAAGGGGAGAACTTACGCTTGCAGGGACTCTGTCACAGAGCCGATCTGGTTGACTTTCAGAAGGAGGCAGTTGCAGGCTTTCTCATCCACAGCCTTGGCAATCCGCTTTGGATTGGTCACAGTCAGGTCATCACCAACCACCTGGATGCCAACACTGCCAGTGAACTTCTTCCAGGCAGCCCAGTCGTCCTGGTCAAATGGGTCTTCAATAGACACCACTGCAGAGAGATACAAGGAGCTTTAAGACAATGCCATCCTCTGAAAGGTCTTGTTTAAAAGCAGTGGTACCAAAGTGCTGCAGTCAAGTACTAACCATCTCAAAGAACATTCCCAAGACCCCCTAAAAGACTAGTTGCTTGTTCTGCTCTTGATCCCGCTTATAAGGAAGGTTGTATCTGAACTACTGCTACTGTGCTTCTCGTTGACAAACAACTTACCAGGGTAGTTCTTGACAAAGCCCTTGTAGAGGTCAGCCAGCTGATCAGGAGAAATGTATCTGCTGGGATCATCAGGGGATTTGAAGTCCAGGTCATACTTCCCATCACGGTAGAACTCTGAGGCAGCCACATCCATGCCAATGACAACCTTTTCAGAGTAGCCAGCCTTGCTGATGGCAGTCTTCAGCAGCTCCAGAGCTGAAACATGGTAAGGGATTTCTGAGTTCCCGCCAAACATCTTAACTCAAAAGCTATTTATTTACCAAGAACATTACATTCCCTTAGCAATCTCCATTACCCTCTGCAGAAAGCACAAATGCCACAAAGAAAAGGTTCTTGGACTCTCCCACTTCTGAACCGACTGGAACAAGGCATTACTTTTAATACTCCTTTTAGCTTGTAACACCCTTGAGACACCATTATGGGATTCATAATCTCTTCTGGCAGGACTATGTCAGCCCAGAAAGCTCAATACTAGACGATACTACATCCTCTTCCAGCTTTATGCGTGTGGGCAGGAGCAGTGACTGCACTTTGATCCCTTTTAGCTCCAGATCAGCTGTTGCCCATGACAATGGTAAGCATCCAAAACCGGACAGGCGATGCAATACACGCCTGCCTCTGCACAGGGCACCCTCTCTTCGCATCTACCCATTCTCCACTTGGACATTTATACACAGAAGAGGGAACAGAACCAACTACTCAGTAGGAGTCTCTGAATACTACCCACCATGCAACCCTCTCTGGCAGAGTCCAAGCAAGGAAATTCAGTATGTCACGACCATAAGAGTCAAGTAAGAGTCAACCATAGGAGTAAGACTCTCCCAGTCACCCTTGACTCAAAGCCAAGCAGCTGGGTCAGGCTATTTACAGAGGGAAGCTTAGATCAAATCTTTTTGTTTGATTTTGGTATTTTTTATATATGTTAGTGTAGCACAAACTGCAAAAGCAGGTGCTGCCAGCAAAACAAATTCCCTGGACTATAACGATAATTCAAGGTCATCTTCACTGATGCCTGCTAGGGTACAGACCTAGCAAGAGCTGCATGTGACCGTACGATTCAGAAACAGCCCGATTTCTGCTGCTGGCTCAGTATCTTCAGTGACAGGCAATGCACTTCAGAGGCCACCTTCAACAATAATATAACTAACAGCTTTAAAGTAACAAATAACTTAGAGTTCTAGTATTCTACTGGCATAATAGCAGCTCCATTTCTGCAAAAAGGCAGAAAACCAGCTCCTCTGGTATAGTTTTTGCAGGAACAGGTATTTCCCTTTCCACAAGACAAACTGCCTCCCTCCCACGCAGGTTTCTGAACAGAAATGTTTGGCTGTGGAAGCAGCAAAAGCTTCCACTTCCCAGGCAAGCCTTCATGTACTCCCACACAGCACTGGGCATAGTTCAAACTGTTTTCCTTCTTTGTCAGCAGAAAAACAACTCCATTAAACTTTGACTACTGACTTTTAGGAAACCTGCAATGCACACAAACATTGCCATGCCACTTTTCAACTGAAGGGTATAAGATTCCCTTAAGCTGCTACAGGAATGAAACAGTAATGAGGCACTGAAGTCAAAGCTACCCTGTCAAGCTGCATAAATTGATGTCTGAGGTAACTCCTCTGTGGTCCTATACTGGACCACACCAGTACAGCACCTTGGAAAGTTTGTCAGGATAAGAAGCAGAGAGCAAAGAAGCAGCGGCAAGTCCTACAACCTACTGATCTTGCTTTCCATTCATACTGGACAGGTATGGTCTTAATTCTCTGGCTATCAGTGACTCCCTCCTCCAACACTTGACTCACTCTTACCTTCTTTGTTTTCCAGGATGTTGGGAGCAAAGCCACCCTCATCACCCACATTGGTCGCATCCTTGCCATACTTCTCCTTGATTACATTCTTCAGATTGTGATAGACCTCGGCACCAATGCGCATTGCCTCCTTGAAACTGTCAGCACCCACAGGGAGGATCATGAACTCCTGCATGGCCAGCTTATTGCCAGCATGGGAGCCACCATTGATCACATTGAAAGCCTTGAAGTAACCAAAAAGAAAAAGTCAGAATGTTTCAGGGTAAATTGATAACACCGTTTTTGTCAAGACTCTTCATTCTCTAGAAAACTTGATCCAAGACCACAGGACATGATGAAGCACTTGGTCAGATCAAGTCTTTAGCCAGCTCTATCAAGACACTTACAGGAACTGGAAGAATGACTTCTGGGTTTCCAGCAAGGTCAGCAATGTGACGGTACAAGGGGACACCCTTCTCAGCAGCACCAGCTTTGCATACAGCCAGAGATACACCCAAGATGGCATTGGCACCGAATTTGGCTGAAATAGGAAGAAAATATAGAAATATTATGTCTTCATAAAGAGACTCAACAATACCAGCACCATGGTCTCAGCTTATGGTAGTGCAGAGCATGCGCCATGCACTGCCCATTGTTTCTGATAAGGTAAGCTAGAATTCTAGACACCCCTCACTGCAACACAAAGCCCACTTACATTTGTTCTCTGATCCATCCATTTCCAGCATCAGTTTGTCAATCTTTTCCTGCTCCACAACATTGACATTCTGCAGAAAGAAGCAAACATAGCACTGCTTAACACCAAATGTGGCTCTACACACTCTCAGCTACCCACTGCATTTTCCTTTTCCTCGCAAGCATCAAGATTTGCTTAAGGGCAACTACCAACATCTGAAGAGTCTAGTTCTTGGCATTATCACACAGCAGCATCTTCTGGTCACTTCCAGCAGACCAAGGCTTAGACACATCAAAAGTGTGTTTTGTTCTTACATCCAGAGCTGCAAGGCTATGATGTCCCTTGACTTCCTGACATGTAGACTGCTATCTGCCTGGCATGACATAGGAGAACACCCCGGTTTATGCCTCCTCCCCCTTCAGTGCAAGCTCAAAGACTTGCTCACATCATACACCCATTTGTAACTTAATATACGATGTTTGGAATTGTCACTAAGAATGTGCAACCACTTCATGCATCACTACTTAGTTTTGCACCATCCTTTCTAGCAAGGGCTTAACACCCACAAAGAGGACTCCCACTCAAGCAGGTTTTAGTAAGATCCCCTCAGATTCCCTTCCAAATTAGCCAGCTTGGATAAAACCCAGTCCCTCCCCTCATTCAGCCACCCTTTTAAGATACATGCTGCTTTTTGCTTAACTGCACACCACTGAAGTTCCCAGGTGCTTAAGTATTTCTGCACACTACAACACTGGGCTGCTAGAGATTGTTTTGATTGTTAGATATACAGTCATTAAGTAAAGCGATTGCTGTAGGTCTCTGTGTTCACATGCACTCCAATACACAGGTTAACACCCCCCCTGTAATACAGTTCCTGTCACTGTCTCTAGAGAGACAACCCATCAGGGTTAGGACACACTGGATTGGCATTAGCTGATGTTAGCAAAAGACAGGTTGCTCCTACCTTGCTAATCAGTGCAGGCGCAATTGTTTTATTGATGTGCTCAACAGCTTTTGAGACACCTGGAAGGAACAAGCAAATTGGACACTGGTCAACCACACTGGTTATGCAGGCATTAGTAGGTGATCTCAGTATCAATAGACATCTCAAGAATACCACCTCATGCTATTCAAAACCCCGATCCAACCTGAGCTTCCAGCCGTATCTAAACACTTAGAGGTCATCTCGATTGAATGGAAGTTGCATGAAGTAAGCATCATCTAGGAATGCCTGCTGCAATGTTAGTTTGCAAGACCATGCACTGGAGAAATTCATCCAGGTGACAAGGTTGCACTGAATGCACATCCATTACCTGTGTACACAATGCTGTCGCCAGGAACTCGTTAACATATTTAACAGCTCTGGATACACCTGACAGAAGCGAAATGGACAAGAGAATCAAGGAAGAGATGAAGACTCACAGCCAAAACCAAAGCTAGTCATGCAAGAAAAAGAGAAAGACACAAACAGGTAAACAGACCTACAAGTCAGCAAGTGACAGAGTGAACAGCAGAGTAGGAAGAAGAGGGTTCGAAGGGCAGAGGAAACTGTGCATCAGCCAGCAAAGCTCTATTTGGTCTTTCCACACTATTGCAAACACCATTGTGGAACCAAACCTCAAGTGGCTGAATGACAGCTTTCAGAAAAGGTATCAGGATAAGCTACTCCCAGAATGGATGAGTACGGGGAAAGAAAAAGGCTTCCCCAGAAGTTAAGTGTGCAGCAGCTCAGGCATTTTACTATCTACTATTATTGTGTAACATGGCTAAAGCATCACTTTAGCACGTTTTACACTTGATACACTGCCTCTGTACCTGGATACAGGCACAGAAATCAATTCCTCCGGGCTTCACACAGGGAATAAAGCACGAACACAGCACCATCCTTTTAATCTACGTGGACCCACCACTGCGTAAATCAGCAGTTTCAATATGAACTTGCTTCTTCCCCATGAAGAGAGACCATCATTAGCCAGCCAGCAATATCAGCCTAAAGGAATATTGTCATCCCTGCATGGATTTCCAAAAAGCTAAGCTTCAGAACTGGTGAATGCTAATTAAGTGCACCCTGAAACACATTAATTGCCTTTTAACTGGTCTAAGTCTGCAGATTTATATTACAAATGACCTACAAGCTATCTGCAACTCATGCCATTTGGTGATTATCTTTTCATAACTCATGTTATTCCCTAGCTGACAAAACCCTTCAGCTGTGATGCCTGTTCTGGAAGCTCAGACTCTCTCCAGTAAAGTGCCATGAAGAATGTAGGATCAGATTTAACAGGTCTAAGCACACACACATTTAGCATACAAATAAGTACTCATTTACTCTTCCCAAGGAAAAATGCCCTGGGTAAACAGCATAAGCTCTTCAGCCTTTTGGGATACTCAGTCATCTAGGAATTTATTCTTTGTTACAGTAATAACAACCACGAATCTCCTCAGACATGGCTCTTCAAGTTCAGTTCAGTGGTTATCCACTCTAACTGCTCTTTCTTAATAGGCACAAAATATTTCAGCTTCCTTTCACCTGACTGGCAGAAAAGTTTGAAGTAATTCTCTCTCCCAGCCACAAGTTAAGGTGATTTCATACACTTGGAAGGCATCACCAATGCTTTTACAGCAGCAAGCGAAAAAGGGAGTCCTGACTGTCCAAGCTCTTAGAGTAGTGGTAAGAATTACTATTAGGATGTTTATTAGGTAACGACATCTTGTATGCAGCTACTCGCTTTCCCCCATAGCTGTCCCCAAGCCAATCTGGTGACCGCTGCGTTTAGTTTCCTTTCAGAACATACAATAAGTCCCCAGACAACTAAAATATTACACCACTAATACAAACTTAAGTATCCTGGATACCTATAATGACAGACAAAAAGCTAAAGTGGCTTTAGCTATTATGCAGTCTGAAACAAAAGCATCTTCCACGATTACCAGTGTAAAGCTGCACATTAGCAGTTGGCATAAACCTCAGGTTCAGGTTCAGGATTTAACATGCCGGGATCTAAAGACTTTATAGTGCCAGAGCAGATGCATTTAATAGTTCTTTTAAAGTTGAGTCTATGAAGAGATCTTTTGAGTAGCTGCAGTATCACCAAGCCTTTTGGAGCAGGTAGTTTGGATGCTCTTACGACACACCACTAAAGCACTCTGTACTCTGACATGCACCTACGTGCAGGGCAACAGGAGTGGTGTAACAAAGTATGTTTGGGGACACTGTACCAGAGACATTGTCACCCAGCTGGCATGTCCCAGCTCCACGTACCCAGCTATGGAAGTACAGTCAGCTCCACCACTATGCAGCTGCACTGCTGGAGGCAGAGTCACTCTCCACATTGTCCCCTGGAAAATCCAGCACTCCCTGCTTTACCTCTGCCCCAGCCACACAGCCTACGTGCGGTACGCACTGCTATCATCATACTGTTAATCTCCATTGTTTTTGCTTAATTGTCATGCCTTGTACAGAATATGAATGGCCTACATGTCCTCTGCTACAATCTGGCATAAACATATGCAGCAACACAGCCATTGTAACGGGCAAAGCTAGGTACCAAAATTCAGGTTTACCTTTCCCCATGTAGCGTGTCTTATCATTGTCACGAAGCTCCAGTGCTTCATAGATTCCAGTTGAAGCACCACTGGGAACAGCAGCTCTGAACAGACCTATAACAACAGAAAAAGAGAACTGTCTTAGCACATTCAAACCCACAAAACATCCTCCACCCATACGCCATCCCTACCTACCACATACCTCTCCCATCTCCAGGGATGGAAGTAATCTCAAATCCACATCTCTGCTCACTTACGCAGTTAGGAAAGTAATTCATTCCCCTTCCAAAAAGGTAGCTTTATAATCTACTTTTGAGCTCAGTCTGGCAGGCAAACTCCTAAATTCTTCTAAGATACAGCATACAAGGGACAATTAGGAGGTCTCTTTTATTAATATGAGTTCTGAACTCTTCTGACAACAGGACAACCACCCAGACAGTTCATTCTTCCAGCCAAAGATGCTGAACTCTGAGCAACTCTGTACACTGGAGTCTGTTCTGCCTGTGCGTCAAGATGCCAACTTCAGTCTCCAGTCTTTCCCTTATCCCACTACAGCTTAGAGCTTAGCAGGGGCAATCTCATTAAATGACTGCATTAATCTTTTGAGGCAGAAAGATCAGCTATTTAGTTAGTGTATTACAGCTATTGTGTTTGCTCATTCCACCAAACCAAACTGGTATGTGTGTGCACAATGCCTTTGTCAGATCCTATCAGATGTGGGATGAACAAGTAACAAACCAAGGGAAAGTCCTACAATAATTAAAAGTATAAGATGTTATATGTGAAAGCCCAATTAGATAAGTTGTTTAGTCATGCCCAAGTACTTAGAGAAGAAACCATTACCCAAGATTCAACTCTGCAGCAGATGACTGTTTCATTACACAGACTGCTAGACAAATCAAGAACTAAACTTCAAGTGCAGTCATACAGAGCTTAGGGAACACTGAAAACTAAGACCATTAGCAGCTGCTTAAGGACAGGAATGAAGGCCTCGTTAACTCAGAGTCCGCAAGTGCTATCCCAGCTTACATTGAAGGCAAGGGGAGGAAGGCAGGTTTGGATTAACACTTGCACAATTTAGACTGTAAGAAGCAGCACACTTCAAAGAGCTCTCCACTGTCCGGGCCAATACCTTGCGCTCAGCAAATTCATCCTAGTAGAACGAGGTAGAGATTTTTCTGGCAAGTCCCATAGCAATCTCAGCAACATGTTATATGCTTAAAGAGTGAGCACAATTCCACTGCTAGAACAGGACAGTTTGTATACTTTTGACTGCCTCTTCAGTTCTATCAGATACAAGAAAAGAATAAACATCTACAGCTAAGGACTCACCTTTGTTGGTAAAGAGGTCTACCTCAACAGTGGGATTCCCACGAGAGTCAAAGATTTCACGGGCATGAATCTTGAGAATGGACATCTTTAATACCTGAAAAGAAGAGTTTAGCGTTAATCATAGAATGGTTTGGGTTGCAAGGGACTTTCAAAGATCATATTGTTCAACATCCCTGAAGTGGGTAGGGACATCTTTCACTGTATCAGGTTGCTCAAAGCACCATCCAGCCTGACTTTGAACACTTCCAATGATGGGGCATCCACTTCTCTGGGCAACCTCTTCCAGTGTCTCAACACAAAAATTTTCTTCCTTATATCCAAACTAAATCTACCTTCTTTCAGTTTTAACCTTACAGTGACAGCAATTCTATTATAGCTTTCTAGGTGCATAGGGGCTTACACTTCCTCCCGTTTGTTAGCCATGCTGCACGCATCGGTATAGAGACACTTCAGCTGGGCTACTGACCCTGTCAAGTTTTTATAACAAGCCTCATCTTTGTACTTAAAACTCCATCTCTTTCCCCCTCACTAAGTCTAATTTAAAGTTCTCCTTGTAAGCCTGGCCAGCTTGTTGGCAAAATGCTCTTGCCCCACTTGGTCAAGTAAATTTTCTCAGCTCCCGAAAGACCCTCCTCTGACTGGGACAACAGAGGAGACCACCAGAATGGCTCAGCCTGGTAAAGTGCACAATGCCACCTGCCTTTCTCCTGCTCACATCTACTCCACTGCCTGTTGAGCTCCTCT
>KZ507867.1:27192-39511 GCA_002844005.1 Limosa lapponica baueri | reverse complement strand
CCCATCATAGCAGGGAGCAGTTATCTGGCATTCACAGCACTTCCAAAAGTGTAGACAGATGTGCAAAAGCATATTCAAAAGAAAAATTTACATCGTTTGCTGTTTACTGTGAATCTTTTTTATGTAGTATAGCAACTGCAAGCCTGTTCCTGGGCTCTGTACCTGGCTGTGCCATTGACCCACAACAGATTTTCATGTGTCATCTGCATTCAAGAAGTTTCCTTGTAACTGCTGATTTCTTAAGGACTGCTTTCTCTTTTTTTTTGTGCGCAGCTGGTCTCCTCTATCCTTACCCTAAGGACTGCTCCCAGGCTCTCTTGAATGGAGAAACCGCCTCTGGGCTCTACACGATTTACCTGAATGGGGACAAAGCTCAGCCTCTGCAAGTCTTCTGCGACATGAGCGAGGACGGTGGTGGCTGGATTGTGAGTGAGAGGGAGATGGCCCCCTCCACCCTCATGTGTATCTGCCTGTGCTAAGAGCTGGGGTAGCAGATCCCATCCCTGCTCATCTATGATATCCCTCATAGTGCTCTGTTATCAGACTAGGGCTGACTTGTCTATAAATTTGGGGACATCTAGGTGCCTAGAACAAGGTTACCAGTTCTTTCTGCAGTTGCAGGAGAAAGAGATGTCTCCAAAGGGGTTTCAGTGGTTTCAACACCTGGAAAAGCACTGGTCTCTCCACTGGCTATAGGAGGTGCTGAAAGGACCATTTTATATCAGATACTTAACTTCTAAATAGCTAATTAGGTGAGAGGACTGAGTCTCTTTGAATCAGAGAGACAGTGAAGGCACAGGCCAGAGAAGGCATTTGTTCAGCAGCCACAAGACGTGGTGGCTGGCTGGGCTACCCAGGCCATTATAGAAGGGACATGTCCCAGCCAGACAACAAATGAATGGCAATAAAAATGCCAGCTCTCTGTACTGATGTCATCAAATCTGAACATGTCAGAGGAACCCAGGGCACAGAAAGGAGGGAGGAGCTGGAGAAATGCGTAGGAGACTAGAGGATGTAGGAGGTATTATCTGAGAAATACAGAACTACAAGGGGCTGTTAAAAAAGCAGAGAGCAGGAACTAACCAGCCACATCCCTCATGGGAGCCCGGGAACCCACTAGGTAAACTAGAGACTTTAAAAAAAGCAAGGAACATACAACAGAGTTGGTGCAATTGAGTAATTGCGGTGAGATTGCTGCTTTGGGTGGTGAGGGCAGGGGAGCAGCGATGCCAACCCGTGCATTTGTAAAAGCTACATTGGTAGTGTCCCGTCTGGCATAGGTGGTCTGTTGATAACTCTTCTTGCATGTGGTGTCTGCAGGTGTTCCTGAGGCGTCAAAATGGAAAGGAAGATTTCTACAAGAACTGGAAGACTTATGTGGCTGGTTTTGGAGATCCTACAGATGAATTCTGGATAGGTAAGTGGCAGGAAATTGTCTTTTTTAAAAAAGAAAACACAAAGCCCAAAAGGCTAGGAGCCACTTTGAAGCCTCCCTTTAGTGGGAGGAGTACTTGTAAATGGGAACATACTCTGTGTGAAGGAGGCCCTGGGACAGCGTGCTGCGAGGGAGGTGGAAATTGCCCTGTCCAACCCAGTCCCTCCAGTTGCAGTTCAGAGATGTCATGCCTCTTGGACCACCAAATGTACCAAACCAATGCTCACAGATGCTCTCTGAGAAGTTAAGAGGCAACCTGAGAAGCAACTGCAAACCTTCTTCTTCCTCTACTCCTAGGACACCCTCAGCAACAAAAGCAAAGTGGGGAAAATAGAAGTAAAAAGCAAATTTTCAAAGATTGCACTACATTTTATTTTGTTGTAAATGAAAGATGATGATCACACAGCACAGCTTTGAATGCTTTTCCCAAAGGGCTACCTGCTCCCCTGATTTGAAGGAGAGAGGTCTTTCAGTCACTCTGGTTTTATCTATTTGGTTTTGTGCAAACATTGCCCTACAGCTGAAATAACTCACATTCCCCACCAGTGTTTATGTCCTGGTGTATCTACAGAGGCCAGTATGACCTCCTTTATAGGATAACATGATGGGAGACAAATAAACATGAGGAGACAAATGGATTGTTCATTTATTTCCGCAGGGCTGGAGAACCTCCACAAAATCACTTCTCAGGGCCAGTACGAGCTGCGTGTGGATCTGCAGGACGAAGGTGAGACAGCTTATGCCGTCTACGACAGGTTCAGCGTTGGAGACGGGAAGAGCAGATACCGGCTGAGAGTGGATGGGTACAGTGGCACAGCAGGTGAGATGGGATGTATTTTTTTTCTTCTGATTTGTAATTTCCTTCCAGTTGGCTCAAGGTAATAGTATGTGAATGTTGCAGATTATCATCACAGCAGGTACCTCTTGTATGTCAGGTGTTCGAAAATACAAACACATCAATGTGTTTTATGTTTCCGTTTTAAATCCTCCAGTCATTTTGGTGCCACATTTTATGGCATGCTTATGACAGAATATAGGCAAGTATATTAAACGGCCATATATCTCATTTGGCCAATGCTTGACTGTCATTTATAGAGCTAATATCTTGACACAGCCTCATCTCCTGTCAGCGGAATATGCAGCAGAGTCCTGCTATAACATGATTTGTAACTTTGCTGAACAAATCATCTGTCTTTTGTAATCTTACTGGGACAAACCCTGCAGCCTTTATTGAGTCAGGGCTTCAGAGGATTGAGAGATAAATCCAGCTCCACAGGATGTCTTAAAAGGAGATACTTTTCGTGCTGCAAGGTGCATAAAACAGACCAGAGATGTGTGTGTATGGACTCTGCCCTGTGACCGTCACATGAACTCAATGCACAGCCAATAGGGATACAAAGGGTAGGCAGCAATATTAGAATTAATATCTATTGAAAGCAAACACAGTGATGCAGAGCAGCAGTAGTTGCTACAGCTGGTAGGATTCAATCCTACTACTTCCTCTTCCTCAGCAATCAGGTCTAAGATTAACGGATGGAGCAACACAGATCCTAAGGCATGAATGCGAGCTCCGCTTCAGGCATATGCTGAAGGCTGCTCCTGTTGCACCCATCTGTAAATGGGCATCCAGACCCTGGGAGTGGGAAGTCCATGGAAGGCAGACAACTCTCTCTCTGTGTTTCCAACTAAAGGAGAAGGAGATGGGTAGCACAGACCAGCTAAGTGTTGGAGACTCCTTCGGTCTTGATTCACTCCTTGTGGAGGTCTCTTTGAACTTGGTTTGTCCACTCCACCTTCTCTACAGGGCCAAAATCCAGCTTGCAGCAAGAACTGCAGAAGTTGAGTTGTGTAAAAAAAAAATTAATAAATTGGGGATTAGAGACTACCTGGAGAAATATTTTGACTTTCCTCCAACACCAAAAATTGCGTACTTCCTTCTGTATTAAAGCAAGCCATTTTTAAAAAACTTAAGACACAGAGCCAGGCTTTAAAGATGGTGCATGGCACGGTGCAAACCTTTTCTGTGGAATGGTCACTCCCATGTAATCTAAACCAGGCAAACCAGTGACCTTGCTCTTTCTTTTGTTTCCCCCATTCAGGTGATTCCATGACGTACCATAACGGAAGGTCCTTCTCCACCTTTGACAAAGACAATGACTCTGCCATCACCAACTGTGCTTTGTCATACAAGGGTGCATTCTGGTACAAGAATTGTCACCGAGTCAATCTGATGGGCAGATATGGTGACAACAGCCACAGTCAGGTGAGTGTGGTGTTTGAAGGCTTCTGTAATGCGTTAGAAGAACGGGGAGTGATCAGAGGTCTGGAGCACCTCTCCTATGAAGACAGGCTGCGAGAGTTGGGGGTGTTCAGCCTGGAGAAGAGAAGCTCCGGGGAGACCTTATAGCAGCCTTCCAATACCTAAAGGGGCTCCAGAAAATCTGGGGAGGGACTCTTCATAGGACGAGTGGTAATGGTTTTAAACTGAAAGAGGGGAGATTTAGATTATCTATCAGGAAGAAACTGTTTATTCTGAGATTGGTGAGACCCTGGCCCATGTTGCCCGGAGAAGCTGTAACTACCCCATCCCTGGAGGGGTTCAAGGCCAGGTTGGACGGGGCTTTGAGCAACCTGATCTGGTGGGAGGTGTCCCTGCCCGGGGCAGGGGTTGAAACTAGATGATCTTTAAAGTCCCTTCCAACTCTAACCATTCTATGATTCTAAGTGCAATTATGGATCTGTGTGGTGGCTCAGGTAACCAGACATCAGAGCACCAACCAAGCACACTCTCCAGACCAAAGGTTTATAGGGAAAGATACGGGCAGTTGCTCACAAAACAAGAATTTAATGTCTGCTGGTGGTGATGGTTTTGTATGATTTTCCAAGGGAATATCCCAACTGTGCAGGGAACAATTACAGTTTTCAACATATGAAACAAAATATTCTTCCTGCCATGAAAGCCGGGCAAAGAGTGACAGCCCTGGGGGACAGCATGTGGGTTGGTTTGTACACGTTCTGTGTGCTGGTGGCCAGAGCCTTCTGCTTCCAAAAACCCCTCCACTTTGTTGTGCCTCTGTTCCCAAGTTAGAAAACAGCCTGTGGTCTGAAAGGAGAGCAGTAAAAGCTGACAACAGGAGAGGAAGCGAATGTGTCACCTCCCACACTTCATCTTTGTCTTTGCAGGGTGTTAACTGGTTCCACTGGAAGGGCCACGAATATTCCATCCAGTTTGCGGAGATGAAGCTGAGACCCTCCAGCTTCCGAAATCTGGAAGGAAGACGAAAGCGAGCGTAAAGCCCCCGAGGGGGTGAAGGGGCTACGGGCAGGGTGATGGGGGGGAGGGATGTAGAAGTGGGGGTGTGGGGGGATCCTCTGGTGGTGGGGTGTGAGGAGCTGGTAGTCGTACCAAAGCATCGGAGACCCTTGGCCCAACAGAGGCTTCTGCAACAGTCCAAACAACAAGCCTTAAGCGTCCCAGCGTTTGCAGCAGAGCAGCTCCGGCTGCCCATCAGTAACGTCCTCCACACCAAAGACAACGATCTCAAGGGTTGTATGTTGTTTTATTAATTTTTATTTTCTCAGAAAGCCTCTGGGAATAAGTTCTTCCACAGTCTGACTATCTCTCGGGTGACCCAGGGTAGGGGAGGGAGAACAATTTTGTACATTGGTAGTTTGTTTTAGAACCAGCCATATTTTACACACAGAAATGTGTACGATTAATTATCATTATTATTATTATTATTATTAGTTACAATTGAAATTCTTTGGTTGTTGGAAAGCCTTTTTTATATATATCAAGTACCACAGAGAAGGAAGGGGAAAGCAGTATGTTTTTAAACTTAAGCATAAAATTAATATTATTAATATAATGACAAAGTAATAATAATAATGATAATAATAATAAGCTAAGTTTTTGTCATTTTTAAGAGAAAACCATGCTTTTGGAAACACAGCAGGACAGTGTCTGATTGTAAATTTTTTTTTCTTATAAATAAAAGCACAATTACTTTTACATAAATTTCTACCTTTTTTCATACATGTTGAGTTTGTGCATGTCCAGGGTATATTTACTGAGATGGGGGAGTAAAATAAAGGCTGAGAATGATTAGGCTGCTGAGCCCATACCGAAAACTGTTCCTTTTGTCAGTGGTTGGTTGCAAGTATTCTGCTGGGTTTGTTACAGTGAAAACACCCGTAAGGATTTGGTTTCTTTTAGAACATATTTCTCTTTTTTTCCTGCCCAAAAGCTTCTTACCTGTTTTTCTAAGTGTTACTGACCAGTGCTTGCTCCGTCTAGGTGGGAATAACTAACAAAACAATTCAAAGAAAACACAGAGTTGTTGTTAGGTACTATTGGCAACTTTGGACATTTGTGTAAATAAAGGGCTCTCTTTTTTTTATATGAATGAAACCTATGTGTAGTTCCTCTGTATCATACTCTTCAGTTGGAGACAATAAAAGATCTTTTGTTTTAACCCAGTCTCTCTGCCCTACTTCAAGGTTGCACTTTTCAAAGAGAGCAAACGTCTCTGCCTCCTCCTTGACGGTCACTGGAAGGTGGCCAGGGAAGAAGATGCTTTCGGTCAGAGCAGATATGGTCAGCTCTGTGAATAAGACTTACTGCGAAGTGCTAGCTGTTAGGTAAGGTCTGATAGTGTTGATTTGACACAGGGTGTAAAAGATGTGTGTACGTAGGAAATGTCACTAAAAATTTAAAAAGCAGGAGGGAAGAAAGAAGGAGGGAGGGAATCACTTCCCATCACTGTTGGGTTCCACCTTCCCAATTATTTTTTCTTTAATATTTTTATTTTTAATTCTAATGCTTAGATTATTGCATTTCTGAGCTTTAGCTGAGCATTAGCCCTTGGGAATGGTTATGTCCCAGGGACATCTTGTTCATGCTCCTGACTGAAACCTTGGTGTTGCCCCAGAGGGGGAGATCCTAGTGGGGACCCCTCATGCTGGGGTGGGCACTGGGACCAGCTTTGCTGTGAGAGAGCCCTGGGACCACAGGGGTTGCTGTGTGGAGACACAGAAGGTGCTGCAGATAGGAGCATCAAAGCCTGCGTGCTGTGCTTTATTTATAGTTGGTCTCAGCAACTACATTTCAGAAACGTCCGATTTTTGATGCTATTTTAATGTATCTCCCAGAACCGTCCCAGGCAGTGAACAGCTACTCATCGCTGAGAAGAATTTAGGACAGACTAAGAGAATGCACGAGCATGGTGCAGAATTCCCGGCTGGGAACAGCCAATGCCTGACTGGGGAAGCGGGAGAAACTCCTAACAGAATTAGCAAAACATTGAAGGTTTTCTGTTCATACAGTTTCTCCTCCAGCATCTCCAGCAGCCCTGCTCTCTCCTCACCCATTTTAAGCCTGGCTGCCGGCAGATGGCACACGGAGTCCGTCTGTCTGGCCTGTGCCCCCTGTCTTCGGCAGCACTTGGAAATCCTGCAGATACCCGGCATCCCTCCAGACACTGCCATTCCTCGCTGCTGTCTTCTCCCGGGGTGACGTCCAGCACTCCCAGCTTCCAGCTGCTGCTGGTGTCTCTGCAGCACTGGTCTGTCTTAGGAAAAACCTGTAATAAATGTAATAAAGCATTGCCCTATGGCCACACAGCAGGAACTTTGCAAGGACACCTGTGAGAAAAAGCTGATTTTTGGCTTGCAGGAGGTAGGTCACAGCAAAAGGACACGTCAAAGAGGAACTCCTGTTTACTTTCTTCATGGATACTTTCACATACTTTGAATTTACTTATGTCTTTCCCCCCCTCAAAATTTGATTTATACCAGTGAATATTGTTTATTTTGCACAGGAAACACAAGTGTCCTCTTACCTTCCAGAGCACTGG
The DNA here is from genome assembly GCA_002844005.1 of Limosa lapponica baueri. Taxonomy (NCBI): domain Eukaryota; kingdom Metazoa; phylum Chordata; class Aves; order Charadriiformes; family Scolopacidae; genus Limosa; species Limosa lapponica. The sequence continues at coordinate 32,221 of KZ507867.1, read as the reverse complement.
CAAGGGTCTGAGCTGCAGTACTATATTAAATTAATCCTCTGTAATTAATAGCTCTTCTTTGGTGTTTGTCAGAGCAAATGATTGACAGTATAAAAGAGAGTAAATCAGTAATGAAGAAATATGCTCCACTCTCAAGATGCTTTTTGAGTTACTAGGAAATGGCACTAAATCTGTGTAACTGGGGACTTGAAAGCTCTTGCAGTCTGTTTGCAGACATTCAGAGGAAGACTTGCCGTCCATGAAATTATTTTCTCTTTTCTGGTAACGTCTCAGAGCTGGCTGTGCCTGGCTGTGATGTCATTTAGCTTGGCAGATGCAGACAGGGCTGCTGGAGATGGGCACAGGTTTGTACCTCACTCCAGAAATGATGCGAATGCACTGCACAGAAGAGAGATGATATTTCCTGTAATTACTCACTGACGGATGCCCTGCTTGGTATTTTTCATAATTACTGCTGCAAGAGAGGAACTGGAAAATCCTTGAAGTAACAGATGCTAGAACAACCTTCAGAGCTGACACAAGCTTGACTTGGTACCAAACGTCTCCACCACGGGCGATTGTAAGGGATATTCGCTTTCTGGCTTTTCTCTCCCCCCTCTCCTGGTTGTACCTGGTGAGAATAGCTTAAAAACACCCTCAGTTTTGCAAATCAATAAACCTGCCAAGGGTGAACCAGTTGCTGTCTGGTTGGCTTGTCAACTTAAAAAACCGCAAGTCACCTTAGTCCTGATGTTAACACTTAACGTGATGAAGCGGTTTAGGAGCTTCAAGGGGGCAGGAGAGGAAGGGCTTCAAAAATATTTAGGTAGCAAGACCCAAGGTCTCAAAGGCACTGAGGGGGATATTTGGGGAGGTGAGTGGGATTTATGGGGTTAGGACTGTATCCGTAAGGGGTATTTTTGAGACACGTAGATGGCAAAGCATCTTTTCCAGTGCCACTGTACCTGTCCTCCTTCCTTCAGCCAATGCACAGTCTCTGCAGGGACCCTTGTTCGCACTGCAGTCCTACCGAGATCCAAGACTTGGATTTCTTAAGTTGGGGTGAGGTGAGTGCCTCAAGCCAGCTGGGCAAAAGACAGCTGGGTAGGTAATTTTGAGGGGCTGAGGCCTAAATTGATGGCAGCTTTTAGCTTATTAAATCCTCTGGCTTTCTGTGCGACTTGGACTACTAAATGATGGCTTCTTTTCTGAACGCAGGCATGAGTGTGCAGCCACACTGACCGAGTGGCCGGAGCTCTCCAGTGGGATGTGGGGGGTGACCAATACTTTGCATTCCTCCATTCACCTGGACCAGATGAAGACCTTGATGGCAGCTCAGTTTGACCCCAGGAGAGCACCCTCCTCTGCTTCGCCATCCCTGGGTGCAGCTCCCTTACCTTCTCCTGATGCTATTCCATTTTATCCGTTAATCAAGGGAATTGATCTCACCTATTGCTGGGCTAAACATAACCACAAAACCAGGGCATCTTGCCTGAGCCTGCATTAGTGAATAAGGAACCCAAACTATTGCAGTGATCTGTAACAGAAGACAACTTCTATTTTCCATCTTTCCCGTACAAGGATGTCACTTCATTCAAAATTACCAGTTTAATTTGCTTTGCTTTAAGAGCAGTTGGGCATAATTGGGAGTTGGGAGGAATCGAGTATAGAGTGATCCAGTGGCTGCCCCCTCTACCCATTTGGTCTCAGTCTTCACTACCTGAATCCAAAACTGCAGCCTTGAAAACCCTTCTCAGAGCTGCCACTTTAACTCTGAGGACTGTTAAACTCTGCAGGAGCAGAAACTTTTTCTTTATTTCTCTTTTCTTTATTTTTTTATTTTTAATTTTTTTTATCTTTTTCCTCTTCTTTTTCTCTTCTCGTTCTTTTAAGTGTTCTTTGTGCTTAGCCTAATGAACTTTCCCTTTCAGACCTTGATCAGTAGATGGGAAAGCTGATGTTCAGGTGTCATCAATAAGCCGCAGCTTGATCCTTCACCCAGAAAATGGCAAGGCGGTGGCATCAGTCTCATACTTCTGCCTTCCAGGGATGTGGATGAGAGGACACAGGCCCCTGGCACAGAGCTGGGATTGCTGAGATGGGCTTGGATGGTTGCTGCTGGTTCTCTGCAGTCCGTCAGGAGCCACAGGCAAACTAGAAGGAATGAGCAGATAAGAGACACCTTTAGGTAATATTATAAATATAGGTTCCTGACAAAATGATCAGGCAAAATGATAAAATGTATTTTATGGGAAGTGGGGGAAAAAAAACCTATATAAAATTAAAAAAAAAAAAGAAGACGACATGAACCCTTCAGCAGCTTTAGAGCTCCAGGTGGGGCTATCCCCTACTCAGGATTCTTTGAAAAAAGTCTGCCCAGAAACCCTCCAGACTCTAATCTTTGTTCAGATGTCTTTTTCTCGGGTATTTCCCCGGCAGGTAAAGAAATCTCAGCCTGTAGCGCCACAGCAGCTTTGTGTGGGCACAATATATGTTTGTGGGGATAAACAAGGTGTGGTTTGTCACCAAGAGACTGCAAGCAAATAGCAGCAAGAGCCGCACATGTGATCTTTGTTCTTGGAAGGCTGACAGCCTCGGTGTAAAAAAACACATCTTAATCCAGCCTTTAATCTAGAGAATAACATGACCTCTCTGCGGTGAAGAAGCAGCTGGTTCAGGTGAGAAGGAAAGAGAATTCTCAGAAAAAAAAAAGAGTAAAAAGACAGTGTAAGAACAACTCTGGTTTTCTGGGTCATCCTCAGCTGCTGACAAGCTCTTCCTGGCTCCAGCCCAAGAAGTTTAGGAGCAGCAACACAACCCTGATGATTGTACGGTGAAGAGGTTTTCACTTGACTAGCAACTTTGGTGAGGAATTTCCACAGGGCTGAGAATGAGTCTCCGTCTGGGCTCGTATCAATCATGCTCCTTCTGCCAGAATGAATCAGTCCTATTTCATTTTGCAGTGGAAATGACATCCCGAGTGGAGGACGGAGCAGGAAAAATTAACTGCATGCAAGCATTTCAACACCTCTGTAATTTAAAATTGTTTTCTGGAGGTAGTAGGAGTTGGAAAAGAAAGACAGAGGAAGTTATTACATTATAGTTAAACAAAGAAGCTGATGTTCTATCCAAATATACAATCTCTGTCTGTCTTTCATCCCTTCGACTCCTACATTTAGACATATGAACACTGAAAACCCCACTTCAGTTTTAGTCACTTTTAAAGTGTGGGGAACTCATGGTCTCAGTAAGATGGTATCTGAAGAGTTACTCACTTGTGCCCTTTTAGCTGACATTGAGTATAAGGGATTTTTTTTAGGGTAAAAGTCCCTCTTCAGGACCTCTGAAATTGCAAAAGTTTGGGCTGCACTTTTCCAAGGGGTCTTGCCATGTAGGACACCTGAGTCACACTCCTTGGTGGTGATGTTTTGCTTCCCCAACTTGGCTTCTCAGCAGCCTGCGAGGAGGAGTAGAGGGGAGAGATTTGAAAGGGCACCTATGGCAGTGCCACACTGTGGCTGTGCCACAGAGACAGGAGCTTGCAAACTGCCTCCCCCTGCCCAGCTGCCCCCACTGCAGCTCCCAAGAGCCAGCCTGGCAGCCTTCCAGTCTCTGGACACGGAGAGGAGCCTCCAGAGCCCACGCACGGTGTGCAGAATGACCACTAGTCACGATGTGTTAATGGTTAAGAGGTTTTGTTGTTTTGGTTTTTTTTTTGGTGTGTGACATGCCATGTAACTAATAGCTGCTGTTATTCACAAATTCAGGACTCCCAGTGCTGGGATTGCCACAGGGAAAAAACCAAGCCCCGGGTACCACTCGCCTGCCACGCACTGGCAAAACCACTTCAAAGGCCTCTCGTTGCGAGATAACGTCTCCGCCTGAAACCATCGAGGATCCATGGGTAGCGATGAAGCCAAAGGGCCTGATGATTTCACTCGTTCACCTCTTTGTCAGGTACTTTCCTCAGAGGAAATCGTTCAGCTTCCTGTGTTTTTACTGTAAATTATATGCTGCAAAGAGGAAAGAGAGAAAGAGACCAAGACAGATTGGCAGATTAGGAGGGAACAAAACAACTCAGGGATGGTTTCAGTACAGATAACACCTTTCACTGCCACTTTTGTGGCTCCCTTTGCCAAAGGCATCCCCCTCCTTTGGAGTTGTGGGGAAAGGGTTAAAAACAAGAGCTAACCTGAAATTCTGTCCACTGCTTAAACTGAAACTACTTTCAGGACTGAAAGTTCTCATTTCCTCCACGCCCTTCCCCTACCTCTTTACTTTTACTTTACCAAACATCTTGTCCTTCTACTTCTGTAACTGGCAAAGAGAGAGGAAAAATAGTGTGAAAAAGACTGTTTCTTGTCCAAGTGGAAGAAAAAACTTCCTGGCCATGTCAGTAGAGCACAACCAGTCAGATTTATTCCTAGAGATAATTTCCACTTTTTTATAAAACCAAGTCTTAGCTTAGAAAGAGCTGGGACTTTTTTATTACCAAGATGTTCTAGGTTTCTGTGCAAATAGGATGCTGCTTGTAGGTACTTAGCCAAAAAAAAAAAAAGCTCTTTTCCCTAGAAAAAGGTTTGGAAAGGAAATTTTCAAGTAGTCCCCACAGAGATGTTTCAAGTCCATTATGACAGACCCAAGAAGTGTAACTGGCTGAGACAGATAAACTGAAATAAAAAAAATAAAATCCATCATATTCTGAGTATGTGCATACACTGAATCGTTGGACTTTTCCCCAGAAAATAAATAGTAAAAATGAGCTTAGACTCCCGAGATGGCAGTTTTTATATGTTTTCAGTGCAAGCTATGTGCATCCTCTACCTTCTAGTAACCAGACTACCTGGAAATAACACACCCCACTGCAGTGGTGGCACCTCAGTCAAAGTAATTGGAGGTGCTTTTTTAATAAGAAGTTCATCAGACCATGGTGCAGGTGGCAGCTCTGTGTTTTGGTAGTCCTTCCATCAGCCCAAAGGAGCTGCCTCTGAAACCCTGTGTGTGGATATATTCCAGCCATGGTTATACTTGGATACATGGATAACTGGGG
>KZ507867.1:2354-20977 GCA_002844005.1 Limosa lapponica baueri | reverse complement strand
TCCTGCTCTTGGCTAAACCTCTCAAGGCGCAGCGGAGATGCTCAGTGCTTTCCCTTGGTTGGGGACCACTCCCCGGGAAGGCTCCATCCTTCCTGGCTCCTCCTGCAGAGGATGGGGCGGGTAGCTCCGGTCCTCCCATGGGGACAGGCAGGGAGTCCTGCCTGCTGCCTGTGCCGCTTCCACCCCGGAACCCACAGCGACACCTTTCCCTTTCACCGTCCTCGGTTTTAATGCCTTTTCCTCCAAGTCGAAATACCGGCACAGAACTCCTTTCGCTTGTTGTCTCACGGGGTTTCATTAGTGGCTGCTGGGGGCTGCTCCTGGGGGTCACAGCCTTTCAGCTCTGGCTGCCCCACAGGGCTCATATTAAAGAGGACACCTTGATTTTTAATTTCCTTGTTCTTTCCCATGGTCCGAGACTTCAGGCAGCTGCTCCCCGGTACGGCCGGGCTCTCTGTTTGCCCAGACATTCAGGTGTCTCGGGGATGGAGCCCTCTCAGCAAAAGTGATCAGCATCTGAGTCACTGCAGAGAGAGGGCTGCTGCTAGAGGAGGAATCACGAAGCAGACAGATATAAAATGTTAGACAAACTCCTTCTGAAAAGTATTTCTCCCTCTTGATTGCAAAATAAAGAGCACAATATGCAGGTACGTCCCAATGCCGATGTCTAAAGCTGGGTGAACGTAACTCTCTCGTGTCCTCCAAAGCCAGCAGCTGCCAAATAAACAGGCTCTCGGTGTTCTCCCAGCTCAGTCTGGGAGAGCATAAAACAAGGAGCACATGTCTAGGCATCCCCTTGGTTAAGGGAAAGCTCCTTGTCAACATCCATCCCCCGCACTTGGAGGGCTGCAGCTGTGATTTCCCTGTATCTTGCACCAAGGTCTGATCACAGAGAAAGCCCTGCCCAATAGAGTTGATGCTCTTGGCTACTGTGTTTTTTTTCCAACAAGTGTTTGGGCAACATTATCATGTACGAGAAAAGGCACCTTTTGTTGTTGTAGATGCTGTCTCCTCCTGTGGGGAGCTGGAAGGTCCGGAAGAGGACCAGGCAGAGAGGACAGTACAGGGAGGGTTGGAGGATGCAACAGATTCTGGGCTTCACCGCCATCCCTGAGAGGAGGTAAGAAAGAGCACGATGAAATATTGAGTGCATGGAGGCAGCGAGACAGAGATTAATTCAGTTCTTTATCTAGCAAGCCTAAGGGGCACCTCAGGAAAATAAACCCTTCAAAACATTTAAAATAAATGAAAAGAACATTTGCTTTATAGATTGCATGATTAAATTATGGATCTCATTGTCACAGTGTGTAAGTGGACTCAAATGGGAATTAGCTAACACAGGTGAATGCCCGCTGTATTTTGCCTGTTGCTTATACTCTCTCCCAAAGCATCTTGTACTTAATTACTACGCTTGCAGATGGTGTATCAGGCTAGATGGGGATTTGGGCTGACTCAATACAGTGCTGTGATTCATTGCAGTGGCCAAAGACAGCGGGTGGTGACCTATTTGACGTTTTGTTAAGTGGCTCTTGAGAATCTGCATCCGCTGGCTCCAGAACGGTTTCATTGTACGTATGGAGCACACCTTCCTAGTGCCTATTGCTGCTGCTGTTCCTGGCATGAAAATAAAATTACAACTCTCTCCTTACCCAACTAATATTGAAAGGGTTGTTGTTCTCCTGCAAGGTCCAGGTCATAAGTGTTTGAACTACCAGACTTATCTAATAGTTAATCATCCTGTAAAAGTGTGTTTCAGGGAGAGAATTTTAACTTGCAGTTTTCAGGAAATTATTACCAGGTATTTTACTACCCTTTCATTCATTTTATGGTATGATGGTTTGTGCATGCTATTTAATAATAATGTTTTATTGAGGATGGCAGAAGATTGCTCAAATCTGTGGCCTGAATTACTCAAAGAGGGAGATCATATCTGCAGTTGTTATGGTGTGCATTAATACCTTAGTCAGTTAATGGATGACGAACAAGGTCTCTATCACCAAGCTCATGTTTTGGCAAGAACCAAACCTATCAGAAGTATAAAAGCAATTAATCTTAGGTCTGTCTAAATCACTGTTTAATCTTGTCTAATTCCAGTATTTCAGCACTTCCAAAAGGTTTCAGCACTTGTGGTTTCACATCAACCATTCAGCAAAACTCAACTAAAATTCATGAACTGGCTTGGCCAAACTGAAAGTGCCTTTTCCAATGAATTGATGATTCATTGAACCATTTTCTCCCAGCTTTAGAACCCCAGCATTTCATGGAAGCCAGCTCTTTGCTCAGAGAGATGGCTATCACAACCGATTCCATCGTAGGAGTGTTGAAAGCACAGGCCGTGGGCTGTGCAACCGTCTAGGACTGTCTTCCGTGGTAACTTGAACCTCCTCCTCTACCTTCTTTCAATTAATCTAACAGATTTATTGCCATTCAACTACTGCATTCAGTTAAACCAGGGTTTAACTTATCAGACTTTGCAGCCTCCTTATGATTGGGATGTGCTTTGATTTGCAGGTCCATCGTGTGCTCTGTCATTTTGCTTTCCACCCAGCTGGTTTCCCTTCCTTTTATGCTTCACAGTCAGCTGTAGGCCAGGCTAAATATTTAGTTTTTAACATTATAAAAAAAAAAAGAGATAAAAAGTCTCAGAGGTGGCCTATAGAAAATTCCCCTTGGTGTGGAAAACTGCCATCCCAGCCACTGGTTTTAATGAGAAAAATGGTACCCAAACCACCGATTTCCCGTATGAAATAAAGCGCAGTCACCAGTGTCTGTCTGCTGCTCTGCTGGAGTACTCACCGGAGGAGCTGCCTGACCTCTGCCTGTCTCCATCCCCAGTGGCCGCTGCCTGCTCCTCATGCCCAGGTCCCGTGAAGCCTGGCCAAACTGTGCCCTCGGCCATCTCCCCCTGCTGCTGCTGGCTCTTCTCCAGAGCAGAGGGGCTGGGTCTTCCCCGCTCCTCTGAGCCATGCACCACATCCTCTGCCTACATAGTGACTCATCGTCGGTTGTACCGTCCAGCCCCTGCGTATCACCCCGGTGTCAGCTCAGGTCACACAGCCTCTGCTGTCCCCACTTTATCCCCAGTCACCTCTTATTATCTATTCCTCTTCTGTCCTGAACCATATGTGTAAATATCCTGTCCAGCTCTGGACCATACCCATCCAGTCTTGTCACACTTGGTTTGCCCCCACACCCCTACCTTGATGCTCATCCCACGGCTGTCCCATCACCCCACCTCTAGTCCTCTGGCCCTCTCAAGCACTGCAGCAAGAAGGGCAGAAGATGCTCCCTCACTAGCAAGGCAGCCCAGTAACTTCTTGCTTTAATAGAGTCACTGGCAGTGCAGCAGTTCATCTCTTATGTGTAGCTGCATTGTGAATAGTCATGACCCTTTTTTGGTGGCCCTACACTCCCTTTCCAGGGAAGCCCAGTGCATTTGACAACGTTCCCAAGTGACATTTAACGGTGGCAGAATTAGGGAGCCCTGGCTCTAGGCCATGTCATGACAGACTTGTCTTCATGAAGAACATCCTTTCCATTCCCACGGACCCAATGATTTAATCTTTCAGCCATCCAGCCCCTCCCCTACTACACCTTGCTACAGCTCCTTACTTCTCCTCCACCTCTTCCTATATTCCACCTACCTTGCCTGTCTGCCAGTCCCTGACCCCTCTCCCCATGTCTTTGTGCACCACCATCCAGTACTTAGTGCACTGAGACATCTCTTCAGGAACCAAAGGAAACCAATCAGTTTTCAAAGTGTTATGAAATTCGTTAGATTGGCAGTAAGAGAAGTCTTTCTGAATTACTGAAAAAAAAGTGCTGACAGAGTTTGCTGTTACTGGAGAACCACTGGCCATGCAAATATTTGATCAGGAATGAACTTTTGTATTTGGGTTGTAATGCTGCAGTTTAAGAATAACCTATATTCAGAAAAAAATATCCTAGAAATGTGTCACAAAGCAAAAGTCCCTTTCTCTACCACCAAAGTGTAGCAAACGGAGATTAAAGGGCTTGATTTTTCCCATAGTTTCCAGCTAAATAACTACATTGAATAAACAAAGTACTATCAAATGAAATGTTCCAAAACAAAATATCTTTATAGAAAAATGAAATCACTCTATTCCCAAAATGCTGAACGTGCATCTTTCTACCAGCTATCACTTGCTGAGACTCTCCCCCATTCCTGGAGCCCAGCTGGGCATGCAGAAATGCCTGTGGGTGCCCCAGGACCTCCATCTCCAGAGTCTCTGCTCCCGCTGGTCCTCCCTTTCCCTCTCCCCAAAGCCAGACTGGCTCCCTCCAGGACCATCCTTTGTGCAGTAGCACCGACGGGCTTTGCTGCCCACCCCCGAGGGTGCTCCAGGCCAGCAAGGGCAGTTCATGCACATCAGGCTGGAAGACGGGGCATTAAAGATCAGATAACTGTCGTTCCGTGCTTTTGCTTCCGCTCAGGCTTTGTATCAGCTGTTCAGGCTGCAGACTCACACGAGCACCTTGCTGTATGTGTGTACAGCGACCCATACCGCATGTTTCCATTGCTTACTGTTACCACGACCCGAGCAAGGCTTTGTCAAGGCGAAAAAGCTCTCTTAAATAAGTGCGCTGATAACCCTGTCTGGCTCCTTATCGATGCTTTTATGTCTCATTGCTAGTTTTTAGACTTTGAGGTCTTTGTGCCTCTGCCTAAGTTGTCTTTTGGCAAGAAAAACGCTCGTAGGAATATAGATAGTATCGCAAAGCAACACCAATCACAGGCACAGATTAGTGGTTCGGCTGTGCTGTCCCTCCTTCACCGAAGATGAGTGAATGACCTATATTTGGCTTGTGGCTAACTTGTACCTGGTACATCGCAGCCTCAGCCCCTGCCCTCCTCTTCTTCATATTGACTAATAATAACAACAACTGCTTTGCGAGCTGTTTACCACCCACATATATCCAGCCCCCAAAAAACCCCAGAGGAAATAACATGAGGTAACATGCTTTTTCTATTTATAAACAGAAAATGATGATTCCCAGTAATAAAGCAGATAGATGTTTATCTGCTACGGCAGAAATGTTGAGTCGTGTTTTTGAAATTCCAAATATGAAGTTTCCTCTGCTTGTGTCAAAGCTGGTTCATCTTCTCTCACAACCTACACCAACACCTCCTCTTTCTCATTACCTTCACCAAACTCCATCCCTCATTCCTTGTCTTGGCCTGGCTTCGTGTGAATAAACTGTCCTGGCCCGGTTGGGATGGCAGGGACAACCTACAAGTGCCCGTGGAGCTTTCCATTGGCCCATGATGGTTTTTCTGCAAATTGAGTTCAGGGTAGAAACTCACTGTAGCTCCATGGATCTCACTTGTCCATGTTTGTATCTGACAAAGGCTTTGGAAAGGCACGGGGCATCTCTGCTCTGTTAGTGACTTCTCCATCCTCTGCCTCAGTTTTGCTGTCTGTAAAATGGTAGAGATCAGGTAGATGTTTCTTGTAAAAGGATTTGAGCGCTGGGGAGGAAAAGGTTGGAGATTGGTGTGTTGCAATAGACCCAAGGGCATTAGCAGGTCCTTCTGCTCGGTGGTGGATTCTAATGTGTCTCTTCCCAAAGCTTTCACAGAAGAAACAGGCTAGTTCAGCCTTCCCTTGCAGAGCAGTCTTTTGGTCCCCTCCCACCCTCGTCCCTTGGGCCTTTGGCCTACGAAACTCAAGGCAAAGTCATTACCATGTCGTCCAAAATGATCCACCTCTTCCCAGGGATGTAGACAGATGGGGAGGCCACGTGTTTGCCCACCTCCCACCCGGGTGAGGGTGCCACTTTCCTCCTGGAGCCCCTGGGGACAGTGGGACACGGCCAGTGACATGGCACCAGCCCGGTGGGATGGCTATGGCAGAGCTCAGGCCTAAAAACAAATTTCCTTTCAGTCCGAGTTTTACCCACAGCCAAACCCCTCTAGAAAACAGATAAACCAAACCAAAACAAACCAAAACATCTTGTCAAGACGTGTCCTGAAACTAATTACCCTTAACAGAGAAAATGGGATACTTTTGCATTTGAGTGGGTGCCTCTGACTTTCAGTTGTTTGCTGTGTTTATTTGCATTCGAAGCACTGTTTGAAGCTGCAGTTTGCAGTTTCCCATCCTGCATGTTCTGAGGAATGTGCTCCATTACAGATTTTCCCTGCCAAACGCTTGCAGTGGTCGGAATGAGCAAATGATTTGGGGTCTGGAGAATGCCTTTAATGAGAGAAATTTGAGCAATTAGGTTTATTTATTTAAATAAGGTGAGGCATGAAGATGATTTGAACCTGGATCCATGTGAATTTAAGTTAAGAAAAGGAAAGCTTTGACTAATGGAAATGAGACTTGATGACAGATGAGGTGAAAGAAAACCCCAAAGATTTCCTCTTTTCTATCTTTCTGTCTGACTGTCAATCCAATAGGAAAGAGAAGCAAATCCGTGAGACTGAAGTTAGTTAAACATCGGCATGAATCCTTGAAAGAAATGGCAGGTCCATCATGCCTTGAAGTCTTTGAAGTGTAAGCTAGGTGTCTTTTAAAATGAAATCTTCTGGTCTAATCGAGTTTCCTGGTTCAGTTGTGCTCAGTAAGGTAATTTCTAAGGATTTCAGCAAGGCAGTTAGTAATGATGTATCCTGGATGACAGAATTGGCTCAGTAGGTGAGACACAGCCTTTGGAAATGTATCCAGCAAAAATACACACATTTGCTTATATATCACTAAAAATGCATTATATTTCAAGACAAATTTTCTACAGTATAATATATCTCTAGTACTGGCTATCCTTTATCTCAATCCTGTTTTCATTTACCTACCATTTGACTGTCATGAATTCAAGGCTGAAGCTATCTTTTTTGTGCGCAGCCCTTGCTGCACCACACTCACTCAGGCTTACGAGTAGCCTGAGCAAGGAATTGCTTGATGAGTCCTCTGGCCTGACTTAGAAATGATCCAAGTTTTATTTTCTAGTGGAAGAAGCCATTGCTAATCAGTAAGAGAGAACAACACTAGAGCCTTACTATTTTCCCAGTCTCTTTAAACACTGACATATAAAAGATGTAGATGTGTACATGCCAAGCCTGCACTGTCCATAGATTTCCCACCATGACAAAAAGAAGCCTTGATTTTTGTCTTCCAGGTATGTATTCAAGTTCAAACCTATACTAACAAGATCAATACAAGGGCCAAAACCAAGTCCAAAGCTCAGGAGCCAAGGAGGACCATAAACCAATCTATTTTCACTTAAAACCAACTGGGGTTTCACACAGTGCAGAGACCTTTCTCGTTGCAACCAGGCCTCAGAGAACAAAGACTTGCATTGTCAACCGTTATATTCCCAGTAGACAAAAGTGTATAGATAGCAATTCAAAATGCTTAAACTTCATGCTTATATTTTTTCTCAGACTCCCTGAAACTTTCATAATGAAACCCAAAAAAACTAGGTGAAATGTATGGTTTGGTCTGGAAACCATGAGCAATTCTGTGGTTTTGCTTAGGTTTGTACTGAAACTAGTCCAAACTAGTTAGTTTCTTCTAGCTGAATTTTACCTAAAGATTTTGAATTCATTCATACCTGAAACTGAGAGCGAAATTTAGGGGACATGAACCCATATAGTCTAAAAGAAAGAAAAAGGGTTTGCATGAAACCACAGGTCAGGTTTGCTAACTGAGTTTAACACCACTTGGAGTTGTTCTGCATGGTGTTCACTGCTGACTCACCCAACCATGGCCGCTCTTTGGTGGACCCCATGAATCTTTGGCTACTTGTGACTTGCCAAGCTGCCGCGGGAACACACAGGTGCCCAAGTACTTCTGTTTTCAAGGCAGAACCTTCAAATGCATGGCTGAGCCTGACCTTGCAGTATTCCTTCTGCTTTGCTCTAATCAGCTGGAAATCCATGTATAGGCTCATAGGCCTCTGGCATGGAAAGACCTGGAGAAAAAGTACAGAGAAGTAACATTGCCAGAAAAACAGCTGCTATTTTGTACAGAGGCTCATGTTGATGGGTTCTCTTGATTGTCCCTCAGGTTTCTCAGTGTCCAACTCTTTTGGACAGGGTGAAAAACCTGCTGTCTGTTGAATGCCAAAGGAAGTACTAAGACATTTGCATAAAGGCATCAAAGAAAGAAATAAAGGAATTCAGGGGTGGGATGGGGGGTGGAATTCAAGAATGGACAAGATTAAATTTTTCAGCATAAGCCTGCATAAATTGAGACTGACATTGCTAAGGTTCCTGGGTTATATTAATTCAAGAGAAGTCAAAGTAGAAATGATATGAATATCAATGGAAGTGCACAGAGCTTTTGTACATTGTGATTGGAATCAAAGTCAGAAATGCCAAATTTAATTCCACAGAGGGCAAACAAAGCAGGATTCATGGTGGATATGTCCTTCTTGTGGATGAGAAATACAGCTTTGATAAAAGCTTTGGATATTTTTAGAGCAACTGTTCTAGTGAAAATACTGGCGGATGCAGGATTTTGCCTGACATTTACCTTTGTAGGGACAAAGAAGGACTATCACTCCAAGTTGAGTATTTTGACTTTGCTTTTTCATTCTCCTGTGACTTATACATTTTCTCTGGCTTACATAAATGGACAGCCAGTTTTTCCAGAGGTGATCATGCCCTGGCAGTCGTGGCTGCTGTGTGATACAGTGATGCCTCAATTTCCTTATCCCACTGTTACCGCTCCTCCCTGGAGTTGTCTAGGCTGTTTCTATAATTCCTCTGTATATAGGTTGGGGACATAAACATTAACAAACTGATTCACCCCACCTAACTCAACTATTTTAAGCCAGGATGAATCACTTACCAAGAAAGCACCAATGCCTGCTTTCAGAATCAGCCTGGGGAGGCGAGGAGCATTTCATACAACATATTTATAACAAACTTGCCCCTTGCCAATAAGGAGAGATTGTGAGAAGCCAAGCAACCCTGAAAATTAACTGCAGAAAAATGCTCATCCAGAGTTGTAAATTAGCACAACTGCAAATTAGCATAATTGTAAATTGCATAGGGCTGGGATCTGAACAGCTCTGTGCGGAGATGTTGATAGCAGTCAAGTGTTACACTGGTCCAAGGAGGGAACTTACAGCTTTTTGTATGGTCATTTTTGTCCTTAACTATAATTATGGGAGACTAGAAAGCAGCTACTGCTTGCAGGTGTCCCAGGCCTAAGCTCGTATCCAAAAGCTACCAGTAGTTTCAAGCTGACCTTGTGCTAATTGCCATGAAAAAAACCACTTCCAGATGACTTTCATAATTTAAGGCTTTTTGAAACATCATTCTTGCCTCATTCTTAGGATTTCTACCAGTTCCACATCTGGAGAATGTCTCCCTGAGGAGACAGGGTTTATTTCCTTCTTTTACCATCAATTTTTTGTGTGGCTTTTGGCAGATCACTTAAGTTCAGATGTCCTTGGCTGCAGCTTTTCTCCTGAGCCATGTCACACCAACACTGTAGAGGCCTGAGGACCTCTTCAGGGAGCTTTGTGGGCATCAACACCTGAAGAGAGTCCCCAGACTCGAGTGCATGGCTGTGTTTAACCACCGAGCCTGTATAGAGGCACTTCCAGCTTCTGATGCTCCTTTACTTGTCTTTAACAGGGAGATGGAGGAGAAGCATCAACACTGGCCCACCCTAAATAGGTGCTGTGAGGATAAACCATCCCAGACTGTGAGGTGACCTGAGGTAGCTCTGGTACTGAAGGCAGCTAACTCTCTCACATATGCCACAACAGAAATTTTGCAAGCTCTTTCCTTCCTTGACCTATAGGGATGGAAAAAATAAACTACTTCACAGTTTCTTCCCTGAGAAGCTGACTGATGGAGCTCTATTATTTTGAGAAAGGTGAAGCCTTTCAGCTTGCCAGAATTATAAATATACTTTCACCCTACATTCCTGCTCTTCCTGTGATGTATAGACCGCATTTCAAGCTAGTTATGATTTTGGCTTTTTGCTGGTTCTCATATTATTTCCCGACAGGGTTTAGTGTGTGAATGCCACACTGAGCAGGCTGTATATTTCCCTCTTTATAAGACACAGGGAGATTTAGTAGCTATCAAATGCAGAACACCATTCTTTCATGTGGTCTTTATTTCTAATCAGGGTACATTATACCGCCTTCTAAATTCAGTCATGATGTCATTCTGCTCTTCTCGTGAAGTTTAACCAGAGATGATTGGGTCCCTATGAAGGTTTCATTATTTTCCATCTGACCTCCAGATCATGCATTTCTCTTCAATCAAAAGCTTTCAACACACTTCTAATGCACAGGGAACACAAATAATAGCTTTTGACATAAATCAGACCAACTAGTCTTTAGTTCAGGATTCCACATCTTACCATGGACAATTACTAAAAATTCCATCTTCACACACAGGAAAATACTTATTATTACATCCTATCATGTCCAGAGCAATGCCTTTCCTAACCTAGACCCTTATATCTATTTCTCCAAAGACACCTGAGTTCCCTTTTCCATCTAAGGCACTGTCGTAGTTTCCAAAACTCATGAGATTTGATGAGACTGAAAACAGATGAGATTGCTCATCTGCATCTCCAGCTGTCTACATGCCTCACACTCTTCTTTGGGTGGGGTGGGAGGGCCACACGCAGATGCAAAACACTACTCAAGTCCAGTCATGTCCCACAACCCAGACCTCAATGCTCATCAGCATTACTATTTTCAAGGTTTTCTGGGTAAAACCGTATGACCTTTTTCTGAGTAGCGTGTCAGATTATATACTCTAAAGGCCTTTTCTTGACCTAACATCTGTAAATCTCCTACACACATTGACTGTAAGATCCTTTTCCATGATATCCTGATCTCAGTGCTGCATTTCTCTGCTATCCCTAGGTATACCGGTACATCTGGTTTCAGTGCCACTGCCCCTCATACAATGCATGGCCATGGTGCGTTGTCTGCAGACCTCATCCAGAGTCCAGCACAATGAAATGGGGCTATTCCCAACATTTCTGTGGATTTCATCACTTATGATAATTTGTTCCTGCCACCCAAATCCATTTATTAGGTCTTCCTCCTGCTGAGGATTTGCTTAGGCCAAGATTTTCAGGTGCGTCCAGAGACTTTAAGACCCATAGTGAAGTGTAAATGTCCTTTTTCCCCCTCTTAATTAGCTTCAATAGATGTCCTTTTTTAACTCTTAAAGAACTTTAAAGTGATAAAATCCTCTTTCTTTTGAATTTAGACCCCAGAGTCTGAATATATTTCTGAGTGGCTGAATTTTTTATTGTGCTGCTTGAATCACCCAGAAATGGCCTGCTTTTCAGGAATTAATGAGAACCATGCTGGAAATGAAGAACCTTCCAGTGCTTTGTAACAGAATAACTGGAATTTCAGGTATCTGAAATCTCTAGATATGCCTGAAAATCACATTCTAAATAACTGTAATTTTTTTTTATTTAAGCTATGTTATTAATTATCCTGTTTCTTCCAGTTTTATGATTCTCGTATTATCTTCTTCATCTCACTCCAAAGTCATTAATCAGAATACAGAGGGGCTTAGTACCCAGAAAAGAGCTTTTCCACTTGAATTGCCTCTTAGCAGCAAATGCTGCTGAAAGGTACTGAAGATTTTCCAGCAAAGCAGGCAACTTCCTTGTTTGGGGACAATGCTACATGGGAAGAAGTGTTACTGTTTGGGCAGACAATAACTCGTACTGAACAAATGCACTCTCTGACATATCTGTGGAAGTTATTGCATTTTTATAACTGTTTCATTTGTACTGCTTTATTATTGCATTTTATTATCTATCCTAGTGCCT
Source organism: Limosa lapponica baueri (assembly GCA_002844005.1). NCBI lineage: Eukaryota > Metazoa > Chordata > Aves > Charadriiformes > Scolopacidae > Limosa > Limosa lapponica. The sequence goes on along the minus strand of KZ507867.1, from coordinate 9,185 downwards.
CCGGTTTCTACCTGCATTTCAAAAGAGATGGATGGTACACATCACTCACAGTATGAAAAGGTGGTTTTCTCCCTATAGCCAATTTTCAGCTAATTTAATATACCTGTTTTTCTATTGCCTTACAAGACTGAATGATATAATTCTTTTGAACAAGAAAGACAGTTGCACAGACGAATAAACACTATGGAGCTTCCCAAGGAGATAATGCTGCACAATGGCAGCTCTAATCTTTCTTTTTTTCATCTTATTTTCCTCCTGTCTGATGTCTATTTTTATTCGGTAATTTTATTTGAGAAACAAAATGAGAAAAGAACATTGCTGTTCCTGGAAACCTTCCCATATGTTTCAGGAGCAGAAGGCTTGGATGAGATACACGCAGCATCTCCCTCAAAAGACCGTTTTATGGCAGCAGCCAACAATACCATCGCAACAGCGTTAGGAGTGTGATATTGGAGTGTCATTTACTTAAGCCTGTGACCAATCTTTGGGTCAGGATCCCATGAATAGACACAGATTCTATAATAAATATAATTAAAAAAAACCCCAACAAACAGCTTTGTCAGCCTTGGCCCAGGCACCCATCTCCCTTGGCTCGGGCTGAGGTGTGGAGTACAAACATAATGCTGAAGTGCAACATGAGAGAGTGATTCATCAGAGGAAACTTAAAAACCACCGACAACAAGGTGATTCATACCTTGAGTGCTAATGGCGTTTTGCGGTAACCTCAATTTACTGATTTTGCATTTCCATATCAAGTGATTTACAAGTGCCCGCATGTGCTTACAAGTTTATATGTGTGCACTCAGGTGCAACTCAGCTGAAGTCAAATACCTCTATCTGTAATGGGGTCTCCCTTTGAAGACAAGAAGCCCAATAGCATCTTTGCTATCTAAGATCCTTGATTAGGGGGTACTAGGAATCGCTTGGGATAATAAAGTATACATCCATCTTCTCTGAGCTCTTTTAGATCTTGAAAAGCTAAGGACAAGGTTCTGGTAGCAAACTGTCTGGGTGCAAATGTGAGTGGTGGTTTTGATGACAAATGCACTTGGTTCCCATTAAGGATAAAACCAGAAACTTCTGAAGGCACCTATACACTCCATCCCACTGGATTTCAGTGGTGGCTGGGTTCCTACACATCTCTGAAGAACTGGCCATTAACATCTTCGAAAAGTTTTCGGTTCTCACAGACTTCAGTCAAGGGTGAATTTCCATTGACCACGTGGATGGGTTTTCAGTTCTTAGCAAGTTCATTTCCTCACAGCAGAGGAGTAGATAAATAAATATTAACAAGCGGCTGGGATATTTTGTAATTTTCTGCTAAAGAGAGTCACTTACAAACTCTACCAAGAAAGAATTAGAACTGCTGGTTTTGTGGTTCATTTGTTTTCTCCCACTATGTCCTTTTATGCAAAGATCTTCACTGCGGAGGACGCAGCATGTGCCAATGCAAATATAGGGTAAGCACCTGCTATTTAGCCTTCTGAACTGGAGCTGGTGTGAACTGATGCAGTGTTGGCCAGAAGGCATGAAAACAGTGAGCTGTGCTCTGGTAATCAGGCATGATCAGGCAGAGGATAGCGTGAGAGGGTTTGTAGAGTGATGTTGTTAGGAACTACAGGGTAACAGAGCATTTGCACTAACGTTTTGTTTCAAAGTGCATCACTGCCTACAAGCCAGGGTATACAGCCCCAGTACCCCCTATTTAACAGGGAGGTGCAGTTTTTTATTTACTGCCAAAGGCAAAGCTACAGAAGCATCCCCTCATTCTTCAGCATCTGCCTTCAGCATCTTACTGTCTGCCTCAACAGTAGAGCTGTCTCTGCTGAGCAGTATTTCACTTCTACATTTCAAGGTATTTCATCACTAAAGGGGAATCGTTCATAGATCCTGCTGTCACCTGGAGCAATCTCAGGTGTTTGCCTTTGCTGTCTTGCATGATGTCACTGCGTGAGTGGATGCTCTGTGCTCCTGTATATTATTGTGTAACCTTCCCAGCACATTTCCAACTCACTAAACTCTATGGGTGTCCACAGCTGTCCTAGTGGGCTAAACAAATTTAGCTTAGAAAGTAACAGGCCAAATTTAATCTGGATTGCACTTTTTTACACAGGGGACGAATTTGCCCTGTTTCCCCTCACTGGCCTTCACGGGTCTCTTTTTCTTTCATAGTCACCACCACTACTGTATCTAGATCTTGACTTCTAAGTAAGTTTAACACACGTGTTTTACAGGTTAAAGAGCTAACCATGCACATCCACGTGCAACCACAAAAGCTTTACAAGCTCACAGAAGACCGTGCCCTCCTCATGACACCAAGCATGATGTGACATTCTTAAAACTACACCATCATTACTCTCTTGAAAATCATTTTCCTTGCTGAGGTATGTATCTGCTTAGCCATGGGCAAGAGATGTTGAATCGCTTTTCAAGCACAGTAGATGTTGCCAGTCACTGAGAGATCTTGGTAGTTTGGGTTTTCCACATTTCAGAACTGCCACATTGTCAAGGAGGGTTGGGGAGCAACGATGGTGTCAGGGGACCTCCATGTTCTGCTTCTCAAAAGGTGGGTTTGCTGTTCTGCAGGACTTTAGGGCCCAAATGCACTTTCACAGGCAAGACTGTGTAAACCTTTCCCTTGCAAATCATGATTAATTTCCAGTACAAACCAGGGTGAGTGAGAACCACTGGTGCTAGTGGTTGTCCAAGGTTTTGCATTGACCAGGCGGGACCCAGCAGGCGAGGACCCATCTCATCCAGCCTGTCAAGCCTGAGCAACAGATTTCCTGAGGAAGCCCTGACCAAGCGTGCTACACTATTGTCTCACCCTTAAGAAGAGGAAGCTGCTACCCTTTGTCTCTCATTAAAATAGATTGTGTCTGTTTCCACGGTGATAAGAGATGCTCTGAAAAAGACTATTTTAGAAATCTATAGAGGGTTTTGTAGTGCTGTGCTCTAGTGATTTTATTAAAAGATAGTAGTATGATGCCAAGACCCTTTGATGTTCTTGTATCTCCAAACCAGGAATAGCTGAGACAAAAAATACTCAGAGTAATTTTGATTGTGTCATATGAGTTAACTGGTTCCACTGATATGAATCAAAAGAGGACACACGTCTGACTGAAAATTTTCAGAAACACCTAACTGTCTTCACAGCTGGACTGGCCAAAAAACAATGAGTTGTCTCACATAAAAAATACAGGGTTTGGAATGGCTGTTCCTTTCTCACTGGAATGAAGTAAGAATATTTCCAGCTGAAGAAATCTTAGAATCACACAGACCGGCAGGAGTTGGAATAGACCTTCGGAGATCATCTTGGCCAACCCCCTGCCAAAGCAGGGTCACCCAGAGCAGGCTGGACAGGAACGCATCCAGGCAGGTTTGGAATATCTCCAGAGGAGGCTCCACACCCTCTCTGGGCAGCCTGTTCCAGGGCTCTGCCACCCTCAAAGTGAAGTTTTTCCACATTTAGGTTCTGTGAGAAACCTCATGGCTAGGACAGAGGAGAGGCTTGTGGACAGGACAGAAACAAGCATTAATTCTCTAGCTGCAAATAAGCCATGGCAGGAAGGTGAATGCAGCCACATCCTAACGTCATGCTTTCAGTGTGACCACTTTCTTTCTGTGCCTCTGCTCAGAGCTTGCCTCAGGTGTCGAAGATGTCTTCCTGACACATTTCTATAAAATACTTCAATGAAAATCTCACCCAACACCTCCAGACCTTCACAGGCAGGAGCTACAGACACCAAACTCAAAGCCTAGGTCACCTCTGAGCGCAGATCTGTGGAGGTCGGGGCTCTGGGACGCTGCTGGGCTGCACTGTGCGGCAGGAAGGCAGAGGTCTGGGGTGGTTTATTGTACCGAACCATAGCTGCACTCAGCATAAAATGAAACAGAATTTGCATAGCTCTCCGTTTCACAGAAAGGCAGTGACGGCAGGCGGGAGGACAGATCTTGGTAACTATTCACCTTCTGACATCAGAAACCTCCGCTGCAGCCGACAAGACTGCCGTCGCGAAATCCCTGATCGAGAACATGAAGCTCCTTCCCCTCTTCACAGCTGCGTCCTGCTTCACGCCCCCAGGTCCCTCTTTCTTTGTACTACAAGTGATGAAGTTTTTTTTCCAGATCACATGAGCCAGGATGAAGGGGGAAAATCCTGCCAGGAGTACAGATGGGCTGCAACTTGAACCTGATCAAGGGGAGATACAGAGCATACCCTGAGAGCTATATAAGAATGTGCTCGGCACAAGAGCAAACACTTTTTCAGGCGAAGGACTCTCATGAATCAGCCATGCATGTGAGTGAAGACACCGTTCCAAGGAGGCTTGGAGCCACTAACAAAACATGTTTGTATTTCATCATCGCTGCCCTTGTTGCGTTACTCGTCTTTGCAATAGCCACCATCATGGTCTTAGTTGTTCAGAGGACGGTAAGCAATTTCTTACTTTATTAATTAGCTTCTTCTTTTTTCTTTTTTTCTTTTCTTCTTTTTTTTTTTTAAGCTACTGCTTTCCAGAAAATAACCTGTGGCCAGAAAATCAGACGCTGCCTCCTGTTATAAATGAACACATATGAATTAGGAGAGGGAAAGGCGAAACAAAGAGAGAGACGATAGCATTTTCCAATAAAGAAGACCTTTCTTCATGGTAGCCTTAACTTCTAGAGCGCAATTTCTACTCTGTAAATGAAAGTGGAACTCTCATAATCCAAGATGCAATCCACCCTCTGCCCTAACTAGTCAAGAGGAGAGGTGGAAAGATAGATCACTGCCTCAGTGTCTGCTGCCTGATTTCATATGTGTCTCTTGTTGCTACTACAAAGAGTGACCACTGTCCAAGACGGTCTGGTCTTGTCTGTCAGTGTCTGCATGTGTTCCTCTGAAATACTGATAGAGATAGCACAAGACACCGCTATGTGTGACTCTGTGGGGTGCTGTCTGCTGGAATGCACCATGTTGCTGTGAAGCAGAGCTCTGGGTACTTTGAGAGAGCTCTTCTCTTCTTGGGGGTGGTTTTTAATGCAAAAGTAGAGTTACAGCAAGGGTGATTGAAGGATATAAGTGGGCAAGGTTTGACAAAAACAACTGCTTTCTCTGCCTACAGACATTTTTTCCTTCTAAAAATAAAGATGATTGCTCTCAAATGGATCTGGGGTTGAATGGGGAATCAGTGAGACATTTACAGCCGGGGCAGAGGTACAGGTGGTGGCAAATATAAAAAGTGCATTTCTAATCTTACCAGGAATGTTGCCATGAACTTCACTGGGCTGAAATGACAGGTTAGAAGTTTTATAGGCTTTGAAATCTTATTGCACAAATCTAAGTGCTGAAGTGCCTCCACTACTATGCATAGAATGAAAGCACCAACACGGGGCTACTGGAGGAAGTTGGCCATGAACAACAAAATCTTTCAGCTCAATATTTTCTCTTACTAAATTTACCCTGTGCAATTTGTGTGTTTGTGTATGCACATTATCCAGAAATTAAACCATGAAGGCTTGAGTGATACGTCTTTAAGTTGCACCAGGGAGGAGTCATTTACCTGAAATCAGCATTCTTCCAAAAAAAAAGCAGTTTGGGCACAGTTAGAATGAGACATGGGAGTTTTCAAGTGAAAAATAGAGGGACATTAAGGGAGATCTTTAAAATAACAGCCTGGATAATTACAGAATTGCCACAGTTCTCCTATATAATGATGCTTTCGTTTGTACTTATTATGAAAGTAAGCATTAAATTACCTCTCCATCAGGATAAACGCAGTTACACTGTTTGCCAGAGGAACAATATTACTGGAAGAGTCAAGGTTTTCATTTAAAAGAGTAATGACATTGTTGCAGCTGCTTTCGAAACGAGCTTGGCTGAAGGAGAAAGTTGGAAGCTGAGGTGTGTGAGAAACACAAAAAAATCAAGCAAAAATTTTATGCTGTGAGAGGAATTTGGCAGTAAAAGCAGAGCTTCTGTTCTTGTTCTCAGGAAGCTGAAAGACCCTCAGTTCAAAGGCAGCATAGTCATTCTCCATCCATGACTGGTCTTCAATTTCCAGACCAGGGAACAGGTCTTGCTCCAAAAACACTTTAGCTCATGGTCACACTGTCAGCATAAGGTTAGGCACAAATGATAAAAATAGAGTTGTGTCTGGGCTGAGTATCTTGTAGGATTGATTTCAGCAGCTCCAGGAGGCCTGGTTCTTGTACTTGGAGCCCTGTGTTTGTTGATTCCTGTTGCTGTAGGCAGTAGAGCATCATCAGTTGGCTTAATTATTTTCTTTGTAATTTCTCAAGAGAGGACTGATGTCTTGTATGATCAGCCTCTTGGGATGATCTGGTTTTATCTCCAGATGTTGTCAGCTGGATTATGTGAGTGATCGTTGACGACAAGGGCAACGGTGGCAACTTCATGCCCTCCCTATGCTAAGCTGAGATAGAAATTTTTATTTTCCCCTGTTCAAAGGAGTGTTAGAGGGTCTTAGGAACAATACCGGCCTTGTGACCCATATCTCGGGTACCACTGTATTAAGAGGAGGCTTCTGGTGGCAAGCAGATATCACAGTCCTCTAGCCCCATTGCAGGTACGTGGAAGTTGGCTGCTTGTAACCCTTTTGATAAATTCACACTTGCCTAGTATAAGATGAAGGAAGATGTATTGGAAAGGGAAAATCAAACTGCGTTTGGTGCTCTGAATAAGGGAAATCCAACATTAAAGACCAAACCAAAAAAAGAACTGAGATTCCAAAGCTGCTCTGAATTTAACACCACTTCTAATATACGTTATTGTCTCCCCCACATTTTCCAACACCCCAAGAAATTTCCTTTATGACTTGTTTTCAAGAA
>KZ507866.1:57339-71835 GCA_002844005.1 Limosa lapponica baueri | reverse complement strand
CAGGTGCTCTTACTGATGTAAACGACTCAGTGCTTTCCTCCAGGAGCTCAGGGAAGGTGTTCCAGCCTTTTTCAGGGTCAGTCTCAGGGACTCGGGGCTCTCTTCTCTTCATATGACCCAGGCTCTTCATATTTCCCAGGATGATTTTAGGTTTACTCCCCAGATTTGAATTTCCAGGTGCTGGCAACAGAAGGTTCTTAGTGGAAAGTCCCTGGGATGTTGACTCACTTCCTCTTTTTTCCATTAGGGTCCAGTTTTTCTGACTTTCAGCATGCACAACCAGGAATACTTATTTAATTTAGCATTCCGGAGTCTAGGCAAAATGCCAGGAATTTATTTTATCAGTGGGTGGGGTGGGCAGATGGTGGCACAGCTTTGGGCATTTGCCAGCGGTTGGCAGTTTCATTTGTTTATTTTTCTTTAACTGTGCACTCTGCCTACACATGGCGTTATGGTAATGGGGGCAAATACCCATGAATAGTGATGAAGGAGAACAGCTTCTAAGAAGATCTTCATTATGGTGAAAGGGTGTTAAACTCACAGCCTACAGTCATCTGCATGGACTCCGTGCAGCCTATTAACCCAGTTCAACAATGTAAGTTGGTTAAAATATCAAACCCGGGCTCAGGAAAAAGTTTCCCTTCGAGGGTAGTATGAAAGCTTTAGGTTTAAGTCAGTGGGATTTAAGCACATCCTTTTTTCCTGAAGTAGGACTTTGCTAAGTTTCATTCTTTCTAGCTAGGCCAGAGCATTGCTGTCTCCTCTTCTACTTCAGAAAGAAAATGCAACCAGAAAGTGCGTTTTCACTGAGATTAGCTCTTGCACCCGGAGTTTCCGGTCACTGGGTTTCCAAGCAGACCGCGATTGCATTTGGAAATGGCCAAAACAAGGGCAGAAAGGGTCCTGTTTCCAGGGTGGATGCTGGAATAAATGCTGACAGCGTGGCCACCAGTGGATGAAGATGACTTGCTGTCATCTCGTGATGTTTTGCCAAGCACATACTTCAGTGCAAGAGCAGAGGTACTGTATAGTAAAGAGTATAAGAATAATTAATATGCTCCTGTAATAAAGACTAGACTAGTTGTAAGCAGGGCATGATATGCAAAGGAAAGTCTCATTCAGCAGCAGTAAAGATAATACACTTGGACCTTGAAAGCAGTATCTGGAATGCAGGAAATACCGCCTGTATCGCACACTCTGTGTGTGTTAGTGATCCTCTTGTGACATTGCCTGAGATTGCTCCAGCCCTTGCAAGCTTCTGACACTCCAGGAGACCAGGGGGCCTACAGCAGCACTTCCAGGATCCAGCATTGCCCAGAACATGGTGTGGCAGTTGCCTGGGATGCAAAGGGCTGCAATGGATCTTAGAATCATAGAAACATAGAGTCATAGAATGGTTAGAGTTGGAAGGGATCATTCCAAACCCCCTGCCATGGGCAGGGACACCTCCCACCAGATCAGGTTGCTCAAAGCCCCATCCAGCCTGGCCTTGAACACCTCCAGGGGTGGGGCATCCACAACTTCTCTGGGCAACCTGTTCCAGTGTCTCACCACCCTCACAGTAAAGAATTTCTTCCTGATATCTGATCTAAAGCTCCTCTCTTTCAGTTTAAAACCATTACGCCTCATCCTATTGCTCCACTCCCTGATAAAGGGTCCCTTCCCATCTTTCCTGTAGCCCCCTTCAGGTACTGGAAGGCTGTTATAAAGTCTCCCCGGAGCCTTCTCTTCTCCAGGCAGAACAACCCCAACTCCCTCAGCCTGTCCTCATAGGAGTGTGGTGCTCCAGCCCTCTGATCATTTTCGTGGCCTCCTCTGGACCCGCTCCAACAGGTCCATGTCCTTCCCATGTTGAAGACTCCAAAGCTGGACACAGTACTCCAAGTGAGGTCACCTGGAGTCTTCATTAAAATTCCATCAATGCTTTTATCAAGGCCACAAATAAGTACTCAGCCACTTCTGTGTACCTTTGTAGGATAACACTTTCTCATGTAAAGTTGATTACTAGAAAAACTTGCAAGGGGTAAGCTTCAACCCAGCCTTGAAAGGGCAGACTGTTATGTGAGCATCGCTGTTGTATGGGACAGCCCGCGTTTGAACCTCAGAAACTTTATGTGGCTTTTCTGAGTGTTGCAGGCGCTTTGATCATAATTCCTGTAATACTCCAGCCTGTAAACACACTCAGTACGGTACGTAACCAACACTGTTTGCAGCTAAACCTTGTGTTTGCCTCATGGTAATCAATATTCATTCTAATTTAAGGGCCAAGCTTCCTGGTTAAGTTATACCTCTCATTACAAACTCTGCTCAAGTGGATCCTATGATGCACCAGGTTGTAGAGTCAGGTGACGGCTGTTTTGCATCGCTGGGGCTGTTTTAAAACCACAATGCCCAGCCCAGCCCTAAGACAGCAAGGTGCTTTGTCTAGAGCTCACAGGAAGCAATTGGCCATAGGAAGGAAAAACAATTTAGCTAACTGACCTAAAATGAAACATCTCATGTCAATTCAACAACTCAAAATACTGTTTTTCCCAGAAAATGTTATTTAAATATAATTTTCCTCTGGAAAGCAACAACTTTATGAGAACTGCATTTTCTGTTGGAAGGGAATTATAGTAAGAGATCCTTGATCAGCTCTAATAATTTAGGCACTGTAGCTTTATGGAGTATTATTATTGACTCTGGCAAATAAACTAGTGTGTCCTTTGCTCCTTTTTTTTTTAACCTCCAGTGCCCTCCTTTCCCTTTCTCTGCTTCCATTGCATTGGCCCTAAAATGCTGACTAGACAAGCAGATCGTCTGACCTCACCCATCTAGTCATTTTTCAACTAATTACTTTGTGCTCCCAACCCCCAAGCAATTTTCATGTAAACACGTTTCAGGAAATATGTTTCATTGGGGATAATTCCCTTGCCACCCTCAAGTTCAGGCAGGTGTTCTGTTTGTTTTTCTACAGGTTCTTATTCTCTATCATTAGTCTTTGTAAGTCATTATTTTTGTTTTAACTGCTTTGATCTATTCACTAACTTCAAACTAGCCTAAGTAAAAGTTGACTCCTGGATGTTTTCATTGATTGATTTTCATGTTGTATTAATGTTCCTAAACACAGCATAGCTTCATTCAGCTTTTCATCTGTGCTCAAATAAATTAGATTTCTGCCACAAACAGGACCCGCAGACCTTTCTTTCCCACAAGAAGAAATACAGATCATCACACAGCAAGACCTGTCAGATGCAACCCCAGCCTACATCTCTCCGGGGATGCATGTACCGCGTGGCGATCCACAGGAGAGCCCCTGTGGCTCTGCAGGATGCTCAGCTGTGGCAGGTCACGCTGCGGAGGTCCAGCTGTTTCAGAAGAACACCAAAGATGACCAGAGCGACAGCCCCATTTCAAATGCCAACCTTCAGCTTGCACAAGGGGTAGAAATGAGCTCAGGTGAAGCAAATTTATGCCCTGAAATCCTCTTTCTTACCTCCAACTTCTACCTTTCCCATTTCTCATCTGCAGCTGTGACTGAGCTTGGCTTACCTTTAAAATGGATGATGTTGTTTGATGATTATACTGATGTATGTAATCATCGTTCCGTATTCTCCAGCTGATGCAGTAGGTCTTGCTCCTGTTTTCTCATAAGTAGTTCAAAACATTGCACAATCCTGGAGGAAAGGCAGGGCCTCTTGGTGTACACATCTTATGAAGAAGAGCAGCTAAATATGCTGTCTAAAAATGTGAGTTTTCCGAGATCAAATCACATGACAAAATAGACTTTGGGGCAGTAGTTTGTTGAGGTGGCTCATGAACATTGAGTCTTCTCTCTCGACATGCTGAAAGCTGAGATGACATGTCAAACCACTTCTAAATTAATTGGAATTTTGTGTTTGATTTCCACAAAGTCCCTTTAAAACCAGAAAAAAAAGTATTTGTTTCTTTAAATCTGCTGAGGGGAAGGTGTCAAACTAAAATATTGCCAAGTTTTATTGTATTTAGTGAAGAACATAAAGGATGCAAATTCACTAGGGAAGTAATAGTATCTATCTGAAGCCTTTCATCTCTACACCTGGTCTGGTCATGTATTAATAAACCTGTATCAGTGCCATTATGCTCTTTCTTCTGGAAATGAGCTGGGTGGGGTTTTTTCTGTTTGTAAAGGAGAAACAAAGGAGAATGCTTAGGATAAGAATTCTCCATGATAACTGGTAATAGTAACATCTTTGTTGTCCCCCGGTAGCAAATTCATTGAATCCTTGGTAGAAATCCTGCTGGCTTCAGCTGGGAGAGCAGCAGAGACACTGCAAGTTTCCAAGACCCAGCTGTCAAATACAGCGTGCAGAAAGCTATGATTTAGAATTTCCTCTCTAGGGTTTCCCAGTAGAGAGTCTAAATGCAGAGTGTGGCTTAGGGAACCCACATTCTCCCCAGGGAGGCAAAACAAACACACCCAACAGTCAGAAAAGAATCTGCTCTCATAATATTTCCAGCCTGCTTTCAAACCAGCTGGGATTTCCACGCTGTGAAACTTGGATCCATGTGGGAACGACTGTGTACTACTCTGACCCTAATTTAACTTTGAAGCTTTAGTTTTGTCCACCTCAGGGAATAATACAAAATGGAATCAGGATGGACCTGGAGGAATAAACATATTTGTGCGACACGTTTGGCCTCACGGTTAGGTGTTCTCGCTGCTGAATTCAGCCAGCAAGTCATTCATGGCTTTCATGGGAATTTTTGCCTCTTAGTGCAAAGACAAATAAATGCCAATATTTCTTCCTTCCCAGAAACAGAAGTTATGTGGGTATGATTTGACGCGACAGTAAAAACAGCGCTGACCTGGCTGTACTACCAGGGTCTAATGGGCTATGGCTTTAATTCACTAAGCTACCACGTCAGCTCGGCTTTCCCTTTCCAGCTGTTGTGAAGAGAGAACTATTCTTCTAATTCCTCCTGCCAGCCTGGTCGATGTGCCCTTCGTATGAACACAGCAGACCCCAGGGTAGGTCAGTACATATTTAGTTATCGCTGTCTTCAGGTTAGTTCAAAGATGGATGCGTCTACCTTGTCTTCTGTTCCTGTGCCTTGATGCTTTATGCAGCATGTTGGGGTATGTTCCGAATTTCTTGGTATATGGTGCACGTGGGTCTTTTCTGGGTAAACATAACAATTGCCTTTTCAAGGCATGATGGAATGTATTCCCAACACTGTTGGTACAGGAGCAGTAGCAATAGCATTACCATGGCTATGATGATTGCAGATATGAGAAGGTACTTTCTTGAGCTCTTGGAAGCTTTCCTGTGTCTTCTGCCTCCATCACACAAAAGAATCTTTTCCTGCGATGCTTACCCTTGTTTGTTAATAACCTTAGAGAAAATGTCCACATAAATTCATCCGTAGCTAGGATTTTAGTTTACTCCCTTCCCTAGGCTTCTGAAATTAATTAGGACCCTTTACTTTGAATTGATTAGGATCCCTTTACTTTTCCTTCAACTTGCAGATCTGGAAACAGAGTGGAAACAGACCTGGCTCAGTGTACTCTGCAATATTACTTACTTTCATTATATCTTTTTTTTCCCCCCCCTTGAAATCTAGTTCCCTAGGGCTTACAAATCTGGGGCAAATTGGCTGATGATATTTTTCAATTATTTGTTGATGTAAAAGGGTGAAAACTGATCCATGTAACCAAATAAGTTTTAAAGTAAGTCTTCTCTGACATGCAAACCCCTGCTTTGTCTTCACAGAATTAGCTTGTTCTTGTAAATAGGCAGCACTTAACAGGACACAGAGAAATTTTTTTTAAAGTGTGTTTTATTTGCATTATAGTGCAGTGTTGTACGGTCATAGCAGCAGACTGTTGCTTGAATTTACTCCAGATGTTGCTTAAAAAAACCAAACAAACTGTTTTTTGGCAGATGTTTGGAAATAAAACATAGACCAAGGCAACTAAGAACTTTTGAAAATGCAACTTTTTTATGTCATAAACTTCTCGTCAAGGTGTAAAGCCTCATTGAAGTTATTTGGTGCAGTAGAGGAAAATTTGTGCCCCTGTTGAGGGTAATTTCTATAAATGAGCTCAACTGTAAGACCAGCCACTAGAAAACGCCACGTGGGAGACAGATGATGGCAATTTGGAAACGCTCTGATCAGACACCGCACTTTGTTACAGGAGGAAATAAATCACGCATCATACAGAGACATAAGAAACTGATCTTCACAGCTCCCACTGCCAACTAGTCTCTTTGATTTAAATGAACTGCATTGCATACACCACTGTTGAAACATTATTTTTGATAAAAACAGAACAAAAGTAGAAGGTTTAGACTGAAGTTTAAAACAAGACAGTTGTATAGGATGCTAGAAATCTAGAACGCTATTTATTCCATCTTTTATTGATTTTTTAATTGTATGAAACCTCTAGAGCACCTTGTGCTGGGCACTACTGGGACTGAGACTATCACTAGTTTCCAAGTTTCCAGTCTTCACTTGAGGCTCTGAGACATGCCTTGCACAGAATCAATCTGTTTCCTCCCCATGTCCCCTCCAGCTGTCCACTGCACCTTTCTGCGGGAGCTTATCCTCTCTGCTGCTGAGTTGCCATGCAGCCTGAGTGCTTGTGCCTGGGCTGCTCCTGCGCACACAAATAAATAAGGCTTGAGTTGGGCTGAGATGCAATTCAATATCTTAATTTAAACCATCTTACCTATATTCATCCGTGGATGGTGGCTGCTCTCGTGAAATAAAGATGATATCTCTCCTTTGGTCTCTTGCAGTGATGGCTGTGTTTGGATGAGGCAAGCCGGAGCCTGAAGCTTTTTTGTTTGCCGACTGGATGGGTGCAGAAGTCAGATGCAGTGCAAGCTTCACCAGGCTCCCTGGCAAACAAAGTTAGATCCTGATTCAGAAATGTGCTTAGGTATGTTCTCTGTTTCGAGCACCTGAGTAGTGCTCAGATGCTTAAAATGAACCTGCATGCTTAAGCCAGACATGATATCAACAGTGCTACTAAATCGGCAGCGTGGCTGTTGCTGAAGCCAGAGGATGTGAACTCTGCGCCTTTTTCTGCTATTGGTTTTTGAATGACTGCACAAATCAGTCAGTGTTTATCACTTGCTCTACTCTCTGAGACTCAGTTATTTGTGAGCTTCCTTGAACTCCTCAGATTAAAGTTTACGCAAGGACAAATCAAAATACAGTATCATGACGTAATTCCTTCTGCTCAGCTTTTCCTGATAAGGTCAACATTGTATTTTTTCCTCTCCTTCTGAAACCAGACTTCCATTAATGACATTTAAATACCTTTTGGTAACAAAAATTAAGTTGCTAAAATGATTGCGTTCGTAGATGCTCCTCATGTTTGTAATGTCATGATAAAACAGATGAACAACAGTCCTCTTTCTTCTCTGCTAAAATACATGTGATATTGTGATATACATGAGTCTTCTTTCTCCTCTGCTAATATACGTGTGATACAGATGTCCATCTCAACTTGTTGCATGAGAATTTGGCTACTCGGTTCCCACTAGCATGAGGAATTCCATGTGTTTATTTGGTGGCACAGTTTTTGATCTATGACAACACTGCTGAAGCATTTGGGGAGAAAAAAATGGATAAAAGCCATTATCTTTCTATTTAAACTTGGACCACATTCTGTCTTACATCAAATGACAGAGTTAATTCTATTTCACAGGATTGTTGAGCCCAGTATGACAAAATGACCTTTGAGAAAGAACTGAATATAGACAAATGGCCAAAGATCATAACAAATATCTAATTTGTATTTTCTGCGAATTCTTCTTTTGATTCTTTTCCTTTCTTTCTCGGTAGAATGATTTTTTCCACACATTCCAGAAATATGGGATGTAATCCAAACGACTATCTTGCTGAATCCTTATATGCATGAGTGGGGTCCTTCTGGGGACTAACTTTTACATTCTCTCATTCCTTGAGGTTTGGGGGACAAAGGGCGGCTATTGGGAGACACGGAAGTTGAAGTTGCCAAAAAGTAGGCATTGCAAGCTAACTGCCCAGGTACCCTTTTAGTATTATTTAGTATTTTGAAGTTGCCAAAAAGTAGGCATTGCAAGCTAACTGCCCAGGTACCCTTTTATGTACTATTACTTTCTTCTGCAGTATCTGTGGTTTAATTTACGCTCTTTGCTTCTCTCCTCTTTGCCATCTTGGGCCTGCCAGCTCCTTTCCCAAGAGTTTCTCCATTCCTCTATCACGCTGTCCCTGGCAGCCGGAATCCCCTCCCACAGCCAGCGCCACCTCCTCGAGCCTTCAGTTCCTTCTCTGAAACACAGGATAGTTGCAAGGCCAGTACCAGCTCCAGGGTACTGCTAACTAAAACTAAACAATCCCGCCTTCTTTGGACACCTCCACCCTCAGGAAAACGTGATTTCTCCACCACAAGTTTGGTGGTTATCTCGGTCTGGTTAGAAGACAAGCTCCTTGAGGCACAGGTTAACCTTAGGCTATTGTCTGTACCAGCCCAGGTACACACACCACTGGCACATAGCTCCGAGTAATAAACATAACGCCAGCCCACAAAAATCAGGAACTGTTACACTGTCAAAAGCTTTCCAAGCTGCAGGTTTCAAAAGCAAAGTGCTTAAGGAATTGTGAGTCATATTGAAGGAAGAGGAATAAGTCAAGTTTAAAGGGTTATTAACATGTATGGAGAAAATATTTTAAAAATTAAAATAATTTCATCCAGCTCCTCAAAGCAGAGTACAGATGGAATATATATTGCTTGCCCTGATTGCCTCTCTGGAACACTTTTGCTGCCTCAAGTTCTTTCTTTTTCCTTCCCACAAGTGTGTAAATAGCCAGATATTTGGACAAATAAAAACAGATCAATCCTTTTGCAGATTTCTGGATAAGCTGAATGTGTCAGAACTGCACAAGAACTGTCTGGTTAGAGATGCTGTCATGTATATAAACCTCCTAAAAAAGATCTTATAAGTCACTGCTGAAGCCACCAAGAAGACTGAGGTAATTATTGCCACCTCCTGTTTTAAGCAAACTCTGTAGCACAGTTAAACCACAAAAACAATACATCACTTGCAAAATGAAACCAAAATCTCAATAGATTTGAAAGCTTTTAATATCAGCTATTAGCCAGTTATCAGAAGACTAAGGAGTTAAATGGGGAAGATAAATTGGTGGTAAATCCATAAAGATAATTAACCAACGATAGCTAAGGAGGGATGTTTCCCAAAAGATTCAGAGGCTCCACTTAGTTCAAATGACAGACTCTTAATAACTTGGTTATTTATCTATAACTACCTTCTGAAGTGCAGATTGCTGAATCTGATTTTATTTGTATTGAAGTCAGTGAGAGATCATTCACTGATTTCCTGTACAGAACATTCTTCTGTGTCAACAGGCACTACTACGAAATATCCTTACTTCAGCATTTGAAAAATGGAGATGCACACAATGTCACAGTTGAGACAGCAAATGTCACAGTCAGTACTTATAACTTTACCTGAAATTGCACCAAATGTCATTTAGTTCACTTAAAAAGATCCAAATAAGACCATTGGTCTTAGTATTTTAACTTATTTAATAATAAGACCATTTGCTTAGTATTTTAACAAGGGTCTGTGTACTCAGGAGAGTCTACACTGAAGTTGCCATAAACAATGCATGTGATATCCCAAAACTGTCTGTATAAGCAGAAGAACACCGCACATTTTAAGAGACTGGGAAAATCAAATGTAGTGGTACCTACCCAGGGGAAGATTCATCTGAGGCCTATTCTTGTTTCTATTGAATTGAACAGTTAAATAAGTCAACAAGAAGTCATTCAAAGGCTCCAAATATCCTGAAGACCTCATTCTTTCATTTATAAGCAAATCTTCTGAAGCATGATTTTAAAAGATAAAAAAAGTAAATTACTTGTCATGACAAAAAAGAAATAAAATCTTATCATTCTGCTGGATAGACTAATGCAAAATCCCTCTAGCTCCATGAATGCATTTCTGTACATTTTTTTTACAGAGATTGGTGAAAAATAAACCCAAACTGAAGCCATTAGAGACTCTGGTTTACTTGGCAGAGGAAGACAGTATTACTTAAACATAGAACTTTTTCGGGTTGTTTTGGGGTTTTGTTTGTTTGTTTGTTTTGTTTGTTTTGTTGTTATTGTTGCTGTTGTTGTTCTTGCTGTTGTTCATCTGCACTTTTTGTTCCTGCAGCTACAGTATTTGGAAGACCTACCTGTTCTAAATGGCATTCATGAAAAAAACATGGACTCACAAAGAGGTGAGAATGCACTACCAGTTTCTGTTTCTGAGATACTTCGTGTAGAAAAACAAATACTAAAAGTAAAATGCCCACTTGAGCCTCACCAATTTTGTAAACATTCGCAAATGCAGTGCTAAGACTTGTTGACATAAGTTGTGCCGACTGCTTAACGGTTAAAGACTTTACCTTTCTTCACATTGAAGCAGCAGGGAAGGAGACACATAGAGGAGGAACTTGCAATTAGGAGCAACGTAATTGATCATCCAAAGACCATCTGGAAAATTTGCCCGCCTATGGACAAACTGCTGATGAAGGTTTCAGGATGTTTAACACTTAAGACCCAAGACTACACTATGCTCAAAGAATTTATGGACTTAGGGGCAAACTACCTGGCACCAGTGCTTTCTGCGTGGCCTTCTGCATTACTTAAACCCATGGACCTATATTTTCAGAATTGTTTCTCCACTTGAAGTTAGCTAAATACATTGATGAGCTATGTTTTGCACTAGAGAGATTTTCCTTAAGAAGCTAACAGAATATCTCTTATTTACCTTGACTGGTTTTTATTACTGCTTATGGGGTTGAATCCTCTTAAATCACATATTAATGGTATTACTGAGGTTTGTGCTTCCTGACTTACAATGGTATAGTCAACTAAGAAAATTTCATCTTTGGAATTTTAATAAAAGCAGCTATTCGGTGACTTATCAGGAAGTGGGAATATTTTTTCGCATATATGATTTTTTCCCTTAAATGAGTCATCTCAGCTTAGCCCTCAGCATTAAGGTTTGATTCCACAAAGTACTTAAACACAAGTGTAACTTTAAACATATGACTAGTGGTACTGTTTCAAAAATAGCCCCATCAGTCATGCCCCTAAGTTTACAAATGCTGAAAGACCTTTTTGAATCAGCAGCTTCAGCAGAATTGGCAAACTTGCATTGGTCTGGATCACATTTAGTTGCCTTTTTTTTTTTTAAAAAAAGCATAGGTCTTCAAAACAAGAAAACCAGTGGGAAAAATCCATGATTCAACTGACAGTAAACAGAGGACATGGTGATAACAGCCAAATATACAGTACTGTGAAACTGTGCCGATTAGTAGATGACTGCACGCAAAGACAGAAAAAGCCTCAAGCCGCACCAGGCAAGTAGTCCATTTCTAAACCTGTTTTGTTCAAACACATACCAGCAGCCTTAACTACAGATTGTTACCAAACATATAGTAGTGCAATAAAACCCCAGCAATTGATCACAATAAAGCTAGAATTTTGTCAAAAGATAGTAAAATACTGCTATATAAAAGAATTTTCCAGTACAGTAATACTGAATGAAAAGGAAGTCGGGAAGCCTTTGGGATATATATTTTATTTTTCCATTGAATTTGGCTCCTTTCAGAACATAAACAAAGGGTGCACAGTGCTGCCTGGCTCTCCCCTGCTTTTTCAGGAAAAAGGGTTTCTGTTGATTGCTTTCATGTGCAGGATGCGTGTTCACCTTTTTCATCATGAAGAGGTTTGTGTTTTGACACAAACACTGCAGAAGAAGTTGCCAGGGATCCAAAAGAGGCAGGCTCCATACAAACCTGCTATAGGCAGTAAATGAAGAATCTCATTCATGATAGGCCTTTATAGGGCAAATCTTGACCACACTATGGGTCACTGAGTGGAGAAGCTGCTCCTGGCCTCCAGAGCCAGAATTCACCCCAGAAATCTGCTGGGAGTCCTGCATGGAAGTATGTCCTTCCCATTTCTAGTGTCGAAAACCTGTAGCTTCTTTTTTGGTCGTGGTTACAATTACGTCTGATTTGGTCCCATGGGGCCTGAAGGTGTTCAGCTTTGAGGTATCTGCTCACGCGTTCTATCTGCAGCCATGGAGGGCAAAATAAAAAGCACAAAAGCTTAGAGGAACCCCAGTTTCTCTTTCTTTTTGAACAAATTCGAGCTAAACCTCCTTAGTCCTCCCTTGAAACAATCAGAAAATTACCCAAATCAAGCTGTAAATTAAAGAGAAGTATTTCAAGATCACTGGAAGGACTTAAGTGATCAAATCTTGCTAGTGGTTGACAGGAACTTTGCATACAAATTGGTGGAGGAAGAATTCACCCCACTCCCTTCCTAACAGAACACATTTGCCCTTTGGTGATCTCTCCCTGTCGACTACAGAGAGGGAGGAGAGCCACCAAGCAAGGCTGACCATAGGTGAGATCAGTCTTTCCCTTGGACTTGTTTTGAATACTGACTCTCAGATGCTGACACAGGACTTGGTATTAAAATGAGCATCTCCCAGTGGCCCGGCCAATTCCCTTCTGCTTTCTTGAAAAGGCAAGTCGTTTTGGGAAAACACAAGCAGAGGTCCTTACAAATAATTGCCCGTATATAGCAGGCCTGCTGTGCTTTGGCAAGGCTGTGTAGGGAAAACACGTTTGCCATGACCCTGATCCAAAGGCCACTGCTGCTGATGCAGTCAGCACACCCTACCTTTCTGTGCCTTGCTCTGTTAGAGCTTTTTGTCTCTGTGTCCTCCCGTGACCATGAAAATCTCTTTAAAATCGAAGAACAAATGCCAAAAACATATAGTGCCATAAACTAAACCAAAACCACAATAGAAAAAAGTAGGCCCCAAACTAATAAGTTGCAAATACAGCTCTGTCTGTGTGGGAGGGAGGGATAATTGAGGGCCGAATGAGGATTTTGAACTTGCGCCGGATCCTTGCGGTGCTGTTTCCCTTTCAAGGAGCATGTGAGAGGTGCCAGCCTTCCAACGAAATACTAAATATTTAAAAACAACAAACCCACTCATCTGGTGGCTGGGTTTGAAAGAACAAACATCAGTCCATTGTCTGGCTTCTGCCGTCATCTTGTACACACAAAAAGCCAAAGACTCCAAATAATTTTGTGGCCTCAGGCATCAACAATAAACAATGTATATTTGATGTGTTGGCCTAATTTCTGTCCACTGAATCTGCCATTTTAAAGCTGTTTCCATGCCTTTTTTTTTTGTTGTTGTTATGTTCAAGTCTTTATATGTCCTGCAATTTCTTTTTTGTACCTTTCTCAAGTCTTCCAGTTTCATATTTAGGTTGCTGTTACTGAGGAAGAGGTGACCAAAGTGGTCTTTTACACTCAAAGACCACTGTAGACATGGTTCTTGCAGAAACTTGCAATTCCAGTCTGGTGAACTCCCTGCCTGTCACTATAATTTCTAATTAAATTATCAAATCTGGGGGGAAAAGTCCTGAAAGCAGGGGAAAGGAAACATAATTATCCTTGCACTGGAGACAAGAATACTTACTGAATGTGGCTTCAAAGTTTTTTGCCAGACTTCTGCTACGAAAATTATTGTCCAGAAGGGAGGCTGTAAACCTATTTTTGAAGATCAGTATGTTTCAAGAAGGACTATTGTACGTCAGATAACTGCTTTAGCCTTTCTCATATGATTTATAAGTTCTTCCAACACTTGTGGTACCAGCATTTGTTTGTGACTTTTATTGCTCTCCGAACAGTCACTGATTCAAATGACAGACCTACTCTTCGGGCTCTGCAAAGCTGGATTTTCAGAGGCTAAAATGACCCCTTTTTCCTCTCTATTCCTCCGAGCTCCTGTCCCCCAGGGCTCCACTTTGCATCCCAGGCTCAACACAACCAATGAGTCAACTCTTTGCAGAAGCAAGAGTAATATGCAGTCTAAGGAAGCATTATACATTATGTAGTAATTTATTAAAGGAAAAAGCTTGTGATGAATGTACAGGAAATATTTCAGTGCTGCTCATCGATGAAGAAATGACAGGTATAAACTTCTCATCAATGATGATAAAAAAGCTGTAACGTACAAAGCAAACTGTTGAGTGTGATTTACCATTTCACTTTCAAGCAATGTTTTATAATAGCGGTACTTTGCCAATACCAACAGCACGTGCTGCAAGGGCAAGTGCCACAGAGTTGAGGTATTTGCTTTCTTCTGAGATTACACAGGCAACACATGAGGAGAGCTGGCCACATAAAGGGCATAATCCATGAAATCTAAAAAGCTTTGAAAGAACTTGCTGAGCTAGTCCACTAAGAAACACTGCGAGGGCTAGACTGGGGAGGTGAAACTTATAGCTAGAGAGAGCCCTGGGAAGCAAACCGAAATCCTGTGGGGCAGAGTGGGGAGCTGAACTGAGATGCCCCACAGCCTGGGTGAGGCTGTGGCTCACCCAGCTGATGGATGGAGCGTTTTCACCCAACTGGTTTGATCAGACCTACTCTGAATA